>JBBPCS010000729.1:11063674-11074724 GCA_037974645.1 Hollardia meadi | reverse complement strand
TAACATGGAGGGGGAGGGGTTTATGACCTATACTGCAGCCAGCCACCAGGGGGCCATCCAGATGTTTTGGCTTCACTCTTTGGAAGCAGTCACTGGTTACACCCTTCAGGGGTCCACAAAGAGCAGCGTTACTGTCTGAGTTTTTTGTTTACAGAAGAAAACATTTTTTGCTGTTGAATCTTTTTGCCTTGTCACGATTTGCAAATGCCACATGGAGGGAAAAGAGAGGAGAAATGGAAAGTCAGCAGAGGAAAGTAAATAAACACGACTCTGACGCAGGTCTGGAACATCTGGAAATGCACGGAAAGCTACGTTGACACTTTCCAGGTCTTGATAGAGTTACACAAAACTGAGGAACATTGTTGCGTCCTGCAAAACTGGATAACATTTCAGCAAAGTCGCCACAATCCAGTGAGAAACAAATCATTTAGGCTCATTCAGACTGTCAAAAGGAGAGGTTAACACAAACATATTGATTTAAAATCAGACCTTCAGATCTTTGGGAGACAGATTATTAATCCAGGAAGTGTCAAAACATTGGCCGTTCAGTATAATAAAGTTTGGATCCAATGTGTATGGAGATTATTTTGCCCGGAAAACCCAGACTTTTAAAAACCAGGCAGATTTTGGAATCAGGTTGCATCACATGAGGAGAAACACACATACAGGATATTTATCATCAGAGGAAGCAACGCAACACCTCACGTGATCTCTCTCACCTGAGCTCATGGGGAAGTAGATGTCAACAAAATGGAGGCTGACGTGGGGAAACAAGTTGCCGTAGCAACGCTTTACAGTGAGGAAAAAACAGAAGATAAACGAGTCTGGAGGAGAAAATGGTCGGGAGATGTGGTCAACACGGGTCGTCTATTCAGCGGGAACTGGAGTGAGATTCAGATAGTTAGCATGCTAGCATGTTTGATATTAATCAGGGCGCCCCCGATGAGTCTGCGAGCGGTTCGGGAGGTTTAAGACTGGATCTGTAATCCTCTCAGATTACCAGATAATCTGGGTTGAGCATCGGGACCGACTGAGGTCCTACAGTAAATCCAAATTATGAAATAAATCCAAACTTTATATCAGATAATTTTGACTTACTTCTATCTCAACATTCATTCAAGAAAAATAGTTTTGTTTTTGTTTTTTTGTCAAAATTTTCATTAAATGACGCATAATCAAAATGATTATGCATTTTTGCTTACATGAAGTCAAACTTAGCATCTCATTTTTTTATTAACTTCCCATTAATATTTCTTTTATTATCACTGCTTCATTCCCTTTTTATTTTTTTCCATTTTGCTTCCATAAGGGAGAGAACAGAAATGAGGGAATAATGGGGACCAGACAAAGGCAATGAACTCCACACACACACACACAGATGCAAAACTGAGGGTAACACACATAATTACACACAACTGTGTTGAGAAAGCACTCAAAAAAACAACCTGTCCATCCATCCCATCACGCTTTGCCTTCAGCATCACAATCATCTTCACACGACATCGTTAGTCTCGGTCGTTTCGACGTCTCTTTCTGTCTCCGCACATGACTTCAAATCAGGAAATGCGGATCTCTTTGCTAATCGAACTCGTCCGGAACGGCTTTGCTCTAATGGCTGACGTGTCATGTTTCTCTTCCAGGAAGAAGATGTTTGTGACGCCGTGTTTCAGTGTTACTGATGTCTGCCGTCTGCAGCAGCTTCTTCTACACAATCACATAAATATGAGGCTAAAGAGCTTCATGATGTTGGTTCTGCATGTTCAGTCCTTTAACTACAAACCAGATGATTGTTTCTTGCTTTTGCGCAGATGTTCTTTGTAATCACAATCAGGGGTTGAATTGGGATTTGTGAGGAGGGGGGGCCTTGTTGCATGAGGCTGTTTTCTTCAGTGGAAAGTCGTTCAGATGAAACTGTACAGAGTTCTGTTGATGTAACAATGACAACAAGTGTGTCAACAACAACAAGTGTGTGTGTAAGCCGTGTTCAGCACTTTTTAGTGTCGTCTGAGAGGTGTACTACCAAGTGATATCAATATGTTTTCAGTGATTCTCTTTAACCTGGTTAGCTCACCATGGTAACTGATGCTGAACCTGGTCCGGAGGAGGTTCTGAACATTAAAGTACAGTAATGACACCTAAAGAAGGGGTGTAACTACAGCAGCGCTAATTATTTGCATCGCGTTGTGTTTTTCTTTTATGGTAACATTTTTTTTTTTCCCTGTTTGCTTCGAATAATATTAACAATTTAAATTTGACACTGCGTATCCTCCATACACTAAAATAATGTTAAAGGCACAGCATACGCTTGGGTCTGATTTGCTGCCAAGTCTGTTTTACACTACTGATACTGCAGCTAATAGAACACTGATTATAAAAATGGATTCATCTTTTGGTATTTATCACATATAATATCAGATCATCAGAGTGCATTTAGTGGTAAAATAAATACATGACGAATTTACACAAAACAGCATTTTTCTGCCAGCATTCCTCTCTTGCCTCATTTGCAGCCATAGTGTGGCTTTTTCCCATAATATATATTTATATTCTTCATAGCACTCCATTATAACAATCTGTTCCTCTTGACTGAAGTAGGCGGCATGTGATCGGTTCATTTTGTGCAGAAGAGTCGCACAAAACGCCCCTTTTCATGAGAACAGAGCCTGAAGCGGAAAGCCTGAGTTAAACCCCTTCCCCATTTCTGTAAAACTAGGCTAAACGCTCACCCAGCACATACCCAAAGTAAATTAAAAACTGCTCTTGGAGTACAGACATGGTTGTGGTGGGCCGTTGGCTCTTTAAAAAGTTTAACAAAGACAGCAGATAAACCACGTTTGTGATACTCATAATTTCTGACATGATGATGATCTCTGGGGTTTTAGGGTTTGTTGAGCCGGCTCCCACAAAGAAATCCTGGCTCTGTTAAACTTCGTAGCCTCTGGAAACACTTTTATTGTTGTGTTTGTGAGTTTGTTTGTGTTGTGTGTCAATCTGTGATGCCTCACTTCTCATGTCTTCATGTCGGCTCAGGTTTCCACTAATGTTTCATGCCCTTAAAGAAGGAATAAACACCCAATATTAAATTACAGCTCTCTTTCATCTGTGTAGCTTCCTCCCTTTTCTTCCCATTAATCTGCATCTCTTTCAGTCCACTCCTTTCTCCTCACTTATCTCTCTCGTCTTCTCTCCCCCTCGTCAGCCCTGTATCTCTCTTCGTCTCATCATTTTCCCAACCCAAACCATCATCTGTGGCCACGATCCCGCTGAAATATGTCTGCAGACAGAAACCATCATGTACGGTATGTTTCTGAAACGGTGCGGTGGCTTCCCGGATATGTTTTCCCTCTCCCCTCATTCCCACATCAGTGCCTCCACACACACACTCAGGAGATTAGATAAAAGTTCACATTCAGTAGTTGAGTGTTTACAGTAATTGATGAAGAGGCTTGTGGTGTCACCGTGATGTAATGGTGAGAGACACTGGACATACAGTGAGCTCTTTGAGACAGTGATAATGGAGGATTTCTGCTGCACCAGCAGGCTGTAACGTTTCTGTTGCTCAGCAGCCGTGACTCCCTCACCGCCACATTTCTGCTCTTTAAAAAAGCTTACTTTTATTTTTGTTTTCTCACTGTTTTGGGATAAAAAGACAAAAGTCGACTGGTTCTGTTACGGTTTAGATCAAATCCAGATCGTTGGCCACAAGTTAGCAAGACTTTTTCTGAAACTACGTCTTTGGTCTTTGAACTTTTAAAATGAGGCTGCCAACTTTCGACTACAGAGTGAGATCTGTTCCGGAGGGGGGTGGGGGCGTTTGTAGGCCTATAAAGTAGTCAGAGGTTGGCAGGCAGAAGTACTGTTACTTAATAACTACTTGAGTTAGATTACAAAAGTATTTACTGAAAAAAAGAACACGACTGTGTTTGATTTGATGTTTATCCTCAGGTTAAGAAGTGAACCTGTATTCATTTGTGATGGAAGCGGCCGTATTACAGAGACCTCCTAACTTACAGATCCTGTCTTAACTGTTCGGTAACCATGGTAACTAGGGTTAGGACCTGATTTAGGAAAAAAAGTCCTTATAAATTAACTTTTACGTAGTCTGATCTTAACTTGAGATAAGAAACCTGTACTAAACAAGCATCCTAACTTCCCAAACTCTTAAATAAACTCAACACCAGGTGGTGTCGGCTGCTATTCTATTGCTTTACTGCTAACAGGCAGAATTTATTCACTGAGAGGCTTACATTTCGGTGTGATGACAAAACGCTTGATGACCTCTGACCACCAAAATCTAATCATCCTTGAGTCCGAGTGGAAGTTTGCGGCAAATTTGAAGAAATTTCCGTCAAGGTGTTCCTGAGATGTCTCGTTCACAAGAACGGGACAGACGGACAGACAACCCGAAAACATAACGCCTCCGGCCACCACTATCACCGGCGTGGAGGCATAAAAATGAGCGCGTACAGAGTCATCTGACCCGGAAATGAATGCCGATTGTACCCTTTCACACTGAAGACAAAAGCCAGATGTTAGTGGGTTTGAACAGGGTGTCCAAAACATAGCACGAACTACAGAAACTGTAGGAAATGTTTTAGATCAGTGCTGCAGTTTTTTGTTACTGATCAGTCGAGTTATTTGACAGATTTAGTGTTTAGTAAAAATCAATAATGAACCAATTACTGTATATAGTAGAATGTATCTGTCAGGCTCCTGTGACCATTATTTATAAATGTAATGTGGAAATTTTAACAGTATGACACCTAAAACTGTAGTAGTAATTATCGTGAAAGGGGAAAATACATTTCAGGGGTATTTTATAGATTGAAAAAAAATAAGAATCCAAAAGAAACCAATAAATTCTGCCACAAAAGCAAAGCCGCACACACACACACACATTCCTAACAGAGTTGATCTGGATCATACTCGATAATACTCCATCATACTTGAGATCTTTGACTGTTAATGCACGCCTACAAATCCAGGCTTACGCGAAAATCAAGTACAACATGTTGGAGGTGGACGCGTTTCATGGAAGTGTGGACGTCTGAGCAGAAACAGGACTCATGAGCACAGATGCTGCCGTTGTGAGCGATTAGAAAAGCTGCACTGTGAACAGTAAACATTTCACACACACACACAGAAAACAGGTGACATCGTGAGCCGGGTGGTCATCGGACGGTTGCAGTCAGCTCTGATTGGCTCTGCTCTCAGTCACATGCATTGATTGGGTTATACACTGAGATTCTGGAGCAAGTGTCAGTCAGCGATGTAGCATCTGTGCGCATGTGTGTGGGCGATGGTATGTCTTGGCGCTCCACGCTGTCTGACGACGCGACCGCACACAGATAATCGAATCATTCACAGAAGAGCCAACACCTGACACACACACACACACACTCACACACAGAGTGGACGAGGCTCGTGTTAATCTGACAGGGCTGTTGACTCACTGACGAGGGATGAAGAAAATCTCTGTTGGTGTCATTCAAACAGGGAAGACTGGGAGCTAACCAGCAACATGACATGCATGCAGTCAGGAAGTCAGGATGAACATGCAGCTGTTTATAAGTTCTGACCTAATTGACTTAGGTATTTTAATTACATATAAAATCTCTGCTTCCATTTGACTTTGTTTCATAAGTGCAATGTAAAGCAATTCAATCGTAGCCCTCGAGTTACTTAATTATACACATTAAAGGTGCAATCTGTAAGATTTGGTCTTAAATTTTAGTTTAAAACGTTCAAAAGATGATCAACAGAATGTGAAGAAACAACAATGTTATGTCAAAGACGTCGTTGTGTTGTGTTGCAGAGATATCTACTGAAGTTAGCATGCTAACCAGCTAGCCCCGGGCCGTCCTGTCTTGTAATACCACTTTGTACCTCTAGAGGCGATAGTCCGAACGCCCCCCTGTAGTTTCCGCTGGGTTAGCCACAAACAAGGATCAGGATGTTTCCCATTAAAAAGTTTGGGAAAGCACCTGTGTGCTGTTTCTTTCTGATTCTGGACTTTTTAGTCTGAAATGGACTGAGAATCGTCCAATAAATAAAAAATAAATGCATAGAAAGAATCCTGATACAGGTCCTTAGATTTGTTTGTTTTTTTAACTGTGACTAAAACACATACTGAGCGAGTACTCGGCTAAAACGAGCATCTAGTACAGATAATGTAAATGAGTAAAATGTGTCAGTATCCGTACTTGTGATGAAGGAATATCTGGGCAGCTGACTAAAGTTGATTCATTTAGGTTTATAAACGTCTGTTTCGTGCTCTTGTGATAAAAAATATTGATATGAAGCTCAAATCTGATGATGTTCTGTAAATAGTTTTCTAATAAATAACAAATATAGCAACTCCTGATCAACCCGTAACAATTTCAGGCTTAAATTAACTTCTGGTGGTTTAAGCCCCACCCACTTCCATTTTTAAGCCCCACCCATTCCGAGTACGAGTAAGTGGACGCGGTTCAGAGATGAGATTATTGATCTCGTAAGGAAAATCTGGATACAGGGTCTTCAGCACAAGCCAGATTCTGGTTTTATTTTCCCATCATTTGACTGAATACATCAGAGTTCATGTAAATCTCTTGTCCCACTGTTCTATATTAAGCTGGAGGGTTTTTGTCTATGTGTAGTCATGTACTGCATGTGTCTACACTTATGCATGTGCAAGTGGGTGTGACCGACTGTCATTATTCCCCCCACATCTCATCCTGTCCTTCCTAGAGAGAAATCACCCGTGGCCAGTTTTACAGCATCCTGAGAAAGAAGTGGAGAGGAGAGGAGGCAGCAGGGGACCAGTTACCATCATCTGGTCACCATCTGCTGACCACATGATAATTGTAACTGCTCACATGGGAGAAGCTGGACGGGGAGAGTGAGCCGGAGTTCACTTTCTTGTAATCTTCCCCCAAAAAGTCGAACATAATCAGGACCCAGAATTTAAGTGCAACTGTGACCCCGCTGGAGACTCAGAATGTTTTCTTGTGAGAGACGGAAACAGACCAAAAAGGGGTTTGTTTTCAGTCTAACAGATGTGAATAAGTGATTGTACTGTATATCCAACTACCTCCTGGTATTCTGTACCCTCCTCAGCGCTCAGAAAAATGACCTCATTCAGAAACAGATTCCAGACTGAACCAAAACACATCACACCCTCGCTCCAAAGACTTACTCTCCCAGTCAGGGAAAAGAAACAAATGTGATTCGTTCAGGAATTCAAAACAATAAGGATGCAATTTAATAATACTGAGATTTGTGACATGAAAGTTAAACCTCCGTCATTCAGTCCAAACAAAGAATTTATTTTGCCACAAAAACAGGATTTACATTAGTCACGATGTTTTCTTGAATGCTAAACAACCAAACAAAGCCGGCATATTGAAGTGAAAGTACAAAAGAGGCTTCCTTCTGTTATCAATTAACTTTAAGAACTGTTCCCTTTTGGCGATGAAGCCAAAGAGCAGCAGTGGTTTTAGTCGCTCAGTGGAGGTGATTCTGTTTCTCTTTCAGTATGAAGCAGAGTAGTTTGTGTTCATTTCCAGATCCACTTCTAGATGAAGTAAAGCTTTTAGTAAGTTTTAAGTTTGGGACGTCACATCATCGCTTTTACAGGCAGAACGTGATGTTGAGAAACTCTTGAGACTGGGTGTTTCATTTCTGAAGAATCCTCTGCTGTTTTCAGGATGAAGTCATTTCTCAGCATTTGAAACGTGTTTGGCGAGAGTTATTGGATGACTAAGACTTTTCTCCGTCGTGACAAATGGAGCTCTAACTTGGCGGGAGCAGCGATACCGGGACTTTCAAACTTTCTTTCAACCGGTAAACAGTGGGAAAAGACCGTGGAGGTGAGGTACTGTTCTGCTCTAATGCAGGTCATACAGCTCCACTCAGTCAACATTTAGATATTATACTGTTGCAATGAATAACTCGCAGCAAGTCGGTCCCGATCAGAACCCCGGCTGTCCCAGGCCCGCTCTGCGTGGAGTTGCATGTTCTGCACGTGGGTTTCAACTGGTGCTCCATCTCTTTCCACCAACAAGTGTGCTAGGGTTAATACTTCCATCTAAGTTCTTCCTCTCCATTTATAGGAACCCCAGGGGATGATGAAGCTGTAAGCTCATCGTGACGTGCCCAAACCCGAGTCTCGACCCCCGGGTTCCTAGACGCTTCAACGACACAAGGATTTCGTTCGACCCCATTCAACGACCCACTCTCCTTTCCGTCGATACCCTAATCATACCACCGAACACGACCTTCATCCTGTCCACCCCACATTTTCTGGAGAGCTTGGTCACATGGTGCAACAACTATCACCTGAAGCTCAATATCAGCAGAATCAAAGAGCTTGTGGTGGACTACAATGCTTCGAATATGGATGTTTCTGCAAAGAAGCAACAAATTCTAAAACATGGATTCTTCACGCACATGTTGAACCAGACAGCACAGAAGATCTTTACAATCAGGACAGTTTCAAGGTGGGCAACCAAGATTAGTGTCGCCAATTTAGTATCTGACCAAATGTGAAATATGGTCACAATCTCCCCTTCTGTTCCTGAGTTATGGTGCTGAATAATGGCCAGAAAACATGATGATGTCACAGTGAAGTTGGCCTTTGAGCTTTTGGATAGAAAATGTCATATTTTTGTCATAACTCGTGTATAAATTTTTTGAGTTACAGCTAAAAATGAGTTTACTAGGTCAAAGTGTCCTTGACGTTTGAGCACTAAATTCTAATCAGTTCATCCTTGAGTCTGAGTGGACATTTGTGCCAAATTTGAAGAAATTCCCTCAAAGTGTTCCTGAGATATCGTGTTGACAAAAATGGATGGACGGATGGACAACCTGAAAACATAATGAGTCCGGCTACGGCTATCGCCAGCATGGAGGCATGAAAATAACAGACATTAACCAAATTTGAACTTCCTTTCCTGGCCATATTCTTATCTTCCAGCTTCTTCCCAGAATAATCTTTACAAGGTGCAACTAAATGTAATCCTCTCGCATGCTCTTTTACTTCATAATTAGCCTATCTATCTGCACCAGCCATGAGAAGCATGGAAATGTCTGCAAATGAGACCCAGAACCATTTACCTCTTTTCTGCAGAACTACCAGGCAGGTTAAATAAGCAGAAACAAACAAAGCAGCTTTAAGCAGTAGAAAAGTTCTGCTCTCCAGTTTGATACACGGTGCAGGCTGCAGAACACATTCTGCTTTGAATTAAGGTTGGAGCAAAGACAACAGAGGCCACAGGATGAGATAACACAGCACATAGGAGACGAATCACATGGAATCCTTTGGTATGTTTTGTCTAGGACCAACACATCCTGCTTCCAGGCAGCAGAAGTCCTTTTCCCACACTTTATACTCTAACTTGGAGTTAGTCTGCTACTGTGCTGTTGTCAGTCCATGTAAGAAAGAGCAGTGCCTCTCTCTTATTTCACACCACTGAAGAGGCCAGGAGACTTGCAAAGTGGGGAACATATCTTTGCTGAACGCTTGGACATTAAACTGTCAGACAGCTCAGCTTGGAAATAAAACAGGCGCTGCTTCATCAGAAGAGAGCCTTGTCACTGCACCGATGCGCTAACAACCACAAAACCACAAACACTGAAGGATAATTCTGGGTTATTGGATTGGTTATTGTTTGTTGATCATTTATATCTCAGGGGGACGAGCTGAGGCCTGAGGCGCACATAAAAAGAATGGCATAAAGCATGTCTCAGCATTGTGAATATTTCACAGTTCTGAAAACAAAGAAAACCCCTGCACACTTTCTAAGTAGCATTTTATTTGCAATGTTTCAGTGCTGGACCTTCATCAGGCTAAATCTTTGCACCAAAACATCGCAAATAAATGCAGTTCAGTCAGGATCACTTTAGTCAAAGAAAACTTTATTTACAGCATTTAGTTAAATTTGGCAGTATGGCTCTGATCTGGGACCTCCCTGCCCTTCCATATACCAACATGGAAAGCCTGCACAGGGAGAGCAAAAGCACACAAAAAAAACCCGGTCCAGAGCAGAGCAAGCATCAATGATAAAAGAAATGGCATTGATTTATTCAGATACAGCATGAAAAGGAGGAGCTGGGTGGATGACCTGCAGCCTCCGCTCTCACCTCACTCTCAACCTTACCTGGATATTTTTTGAGTATTTCCCCACCAAATTAGGTCTCTGTCAAAATGGAAAATTTGAGCATCTGTAACATCACTTTGATTATCATCAGGAGCGAGAGAAGGTGATTTTGCTAACAGTGAAAAAGTCAATAAACTACGTCTATCAAAGTGCAATTCCAACTTCTCTGTTTCACTTCGACATCTACAGCTGTATCCTACTACTACTCACATGCTCCACCTGGACAATGTGATTGGCACCGTTGCGACTGCTCATGCAGAATCACAGCATAGGGGAAAGGGTTGGCTGAGATGATGTATTTGAGGCTTACAGTGTCCGCTAGGAGGACACTGAAACGCAAACTCACAGAAAGACCAGTCAAAAGATTCATTGTTCTGCAGCTGATGACTTCAAATGTCAAACTGGCCACTACAGAGATATATGTAGCCTGTAGATGGAGAATAAATGTAGTGGAGAGATAAGTGAACAAAGATAAACAGCTGGATGGAGATTGAGATAGAGGAAGCGTGCCGATGCTCCCCAGGGTTCAATGTTCTCCAACTCAATACGACATGTTTTCAGCGATGTTCAATGTATGTCTCCCTGGGTCAAGTAAGTAAGTAAGTAAGTAAGTAAGTAAGTAAGTAGGTAGGTAGGTGCGTAGGTAGTCAGGTAGGTAGGCAGGCAGGTAGGTAGGTAGGTAGGTAGGTAGGTAGGTAGGTAGGTAGGTAGGTAGGTAGGTAGGTAGGTAGGTAAGTAGGTAGGCAGGCAGTAGATAAGTAAGTAGGTAGGTAGGTAGGTAGGTAGGTAGGTAGGTAGGTAGGTAGGTAGGTAGGTAGGTAGGTAGGTAGGTAAGTAAGTAGGTAGGCAGGCAGTAGATAAGTAAGTAGGTAGGTAGGTAGGTAGGTAGGTAGGTAGGTAGGTAGGTAGGT
>JBBPCS010000729.1:11045391-11062060 GCA_037974645.1 Hollardia meadi | reverse complement strand
CAGCATCGGGACACATTTTCCTTCTTGCATTCCTGAAAACAGGAGAATGTGGACATGGTTAGGTGAGTTATTAAAAAGCTCACCATTTTTTGTATGAACTGTAGCACAGCCACTGTCAGAGCAAAGATGCTTTTAAATCTGAGAGTTAGACTGTTTCGTTTTAACCAAACCAAAGGGCAGCGCAGTTTTGTCCTGCTCTGCCAAACTTGTGTTATATAGCATTACCCTGTCAAACTTTTAATTTAATCTTTTGTATAAGCGAACCATACTGTTTAAAAAAACATCTTAAAAACACATGTCTAACTGATGTGTTTCTTCTCCAAGTATGTTTTTTTAGTAAGCAACCAAACCATCTAAAGGTTGTGTTAGATCAAATTTTAATTATGTAGTACCCTACTAATTTTGCTTACATGTTGTTATCTGTATTTCAGTTCAGTATGGGCTGCTAAATTGTCGCTAATATGAAGTAACTTGGCATTGACATGGAGAAATGTTTGTTTTCGGTACGATGCTGAAATTTCCTACGTTGTGAGTAGATCCTGGACGTCTCAGGTTCGTTTTCTGTTTGTGTATTGGGTGTCCAGGTGTCAATTTGTTGTTGTCAGCCAATTAGTGTCGAGTTGAAGTGAATGTTGTGAACCTATAGGATTCGTAGATGGGCGGGACTAAAAAAAAAAAAATCCGCGCGAGGAGCAAACGGAGCTAAAGCGATACGGAAGTTCATTATGTACCGTGAAGTTACGGTACTTGTTGAAGTTAAAGACCGGAGGTTTTGAGTGTGTCGAGCCGAGTTTGGAGCGAGTTTTCAGTAAGTAATTCAGCTAAATTAGCACATATGCTATGGCCGCGTGGACTGTTGGTAGCTAGCTAGATTTCGCACTTGCTAGCCAGGAGAAGAGACTGAGAGCATGAGGGAAACACTTTTTTCACCAAGCTTCTGAGTGAGTATGAACCCTGAAAACTGTCGATATGGACATTTATGTGTGAGAAACCTGCTTGTTGCTCACGGACCGAGCCTCAGGACGGGTTTTATTCATCGCTCAGCTGGCTGCTGGACAGACAGGCTGTTCTCAACAAGCTTTTCTGACGTTTCCAAGGAAACGGTGAGTATCGGAATATTTCCACGAGGATCACAAATGAGCTCCAACTGCGCGCCAACGTACATCCCTGTGTTTTGACTTTCATGTTTTGATAGTGGTGTAATTCATGGTAAGTAATGTAAATTCATGTGATATTAATGCTATTCATGGTTAAAAAATAAGGGCTATAGTTTTGGTTAAAGAGTGCGCATGGGAGTTAAAAGCTCTCAAAAATAGTAAAGCTAATTAAGTAAGCTAACGTGACCTCTCTGCACCCCAGTAAGAGTAATGCACCTAGATTTTGTAACTGTACACACATCCCAAGTTTATAATTCTGAAGCGCTCACCAATTCACCTCCCATGCAAAAGTGTGTATCTGAAGTAAAAGTGCATTTCGTAAACTTGTGAATCAAAATTAGAATTAAGTGGATGGGCTACAATTAATTCTGGACTATAAAACCAGGGCAAACTAGCAATGTTTACGTGGATCATGGACAGTATTTTGCTTGGAACATGTAGCTTTAAATGCGGTATTTTAGCATCATGACTAGCCTTTATGTGCATGGGTTTTTCTAACAATTCTGTTGGAAACATAAAAAGTTTGATAGAGTTGAGGCTTTCAGCCAACTTGCAGAATTTTAGCATTAGCATTAGCCTGCACTAGCTAGCTACAGCTTGTAAAATCTGCCAGCAGCAGTTGTCAGTTCAGCCAATTGGTGGTCAGATAGAAATGAGAAGCCTGGTTTTGTCATCTATGTCAAATGAAGGACTTATTGTTTATAAGATTACAGCAAATATTATGTAGTTTGATCAATAGATTGATAGACGTGCCAAATGTAACTATGGGGTGGGGTTTAGATAAAAAACATCAAATGTATACTTTATGTGTCATATATATCAGTCGTATATAATATGTCGAATACATTATCGGTAATTTTGTCAGTTATTTTCAGTAAGTTGATGTACTACATGACACAATTTTGCCGTAAAGTCCATATATTGAAAACAGTGTCTGATCAGCAGATCCTACATGTGTTGCAGTTCTTTGCTTCTGACTGACTTACTGTAGCTCCTCTTTGACTCCTTCAGCCGTATTGGCCGCCACAACGAAAATCTCTTTCATCTCCTCTCTCAGCATGTTGCACGAATAGCCGATATTCTCCGCCGTCTCTGTTTGAAAACATCGATATGTACAATTAATGTGATCCAGTTCATCTGTCGAACATTGACAGATAATGCGGGATGTTTAGATTTGTCATGTGAACCTTGACAGATTGAGATCATATTTCATATTGAATTACTGTTACTTTACCCATCATGTAATGTGTGATTTGAACAGGAATGTACAAGATGTGACACTAACCCTGTTTATCACCAGTCAACACCCACAGTTTGATGTCAGCTTTAGCCAGTTGCTCTATGGTCTGTGGCACGCCATCCTGCAGTTTGTCCTCCACAGCTGTCGCTCCCAACAGCTAAAACACACAGAGTACAGAATGGCGCCATGAAAATATATCATTCTGTGATAAATAAAAAGCATTTCCAAATTTTCTAACAATATTTCAAAAAAATATTTGACATGTTCTTACTGAGTCACCAGTAATGATATAACTGGCACTTTAATCTGCATATTAGGTGTTTTTGTTTGTCCCAGGCCGTGTTTCATCATGTCTCTGCAGGCACCTAAACTACCAACCAGATGTTAACCAGCCGGTTGTTGAGTCAATCAAACTAGCATTGTGTCAAAACATTGAGCAGGTGGACTAACCAGCAGGTCTTTCTCGATTTCTTCATAAAGTTCATCAAGTTTCTCCTCTCTTTCATCCATGGAAGTGCTGGCCTCATGGTGACGCTGTTTCCACCTGTCCATATACCCATCATCCAAGTCCTTGTAGGCCAGAGCCAGCGTACGGAGGCCATCACCTGCATAGTCCTATTTGGGTTGCAGAGTTAAAAAACAAAACAATTTCTGAATGTTTCCTTTCAGCAAACATATTGCAACAATCCAACCACCTCACTCACGTTAAGGTGTCCAGTGGTCACTTTCTTCAGTTTGTTACAGGACGGGTGGAGTCTTTCAAAGATGATGGTGTCGGCTCCTTTGCAGTATAGAGTCAGCTTGCCTTCAGGGCTACGCACTGAAATCATGGTGGAAGTTGCTTAGCGAGGACACAGTCATGAGGTTTTACATGTAAACTTGTTGCTAGGATCATTTTCATGATGGATTGCAGTAATTTAACTATAACTTTTACTAATTTTACTATACTATGTCATCGAATGCCACCGAAGGCCTGTTCCAATGTCCAGGATCCTCCAAATTCTACCAAGGAAGTATCCTGCACCAAGTGATGTTACTTGGTCACTATGACCTCACACTCTGTGCGCTGTTATTGGATGGGGGGCTACACACGACTGCCCAAAATACTGAGAAAGTAATAAAATACAGGCAGAGGGCAGGATCTGTGCAGGGTGAGCAGATCCCAACAAACCCAATGTGGTACAAAGAGTATGTTTGTGTGGGACAATATAGGACATGTTACTGATGCTTAGAGGTAGTCTTACCTTTTTGAAATGTCTAACTTAAAAAATAAACACTTCTATTCTGCCCCTTCGCTCATGACATCTCTATCCAGTGCTAGATTGCTATCAGTCTGCTAAACGTGTATGATTGTGAGTTTTGCACACTGCAAATGCTAGTTATTTCAGCTGACTTTGGGTTTCAGTAGGAATGGCTCCATGGATCGGAACATCTACTTTTGAGCCGCATGTTTCTTGTGAGACTCACATGTACTGTGTTGCTTTACATCGTCGTCCCCCCGTGTCAAATTAAAAATTTGACCAAAAAAACCCTCCAAGAATCGCTTTCCATCAGTTTCACTCGATTATAAGTAGTTTCCAAGTCTTTGTTGGAACACCATTTCCTTTTCTTTGTGGTGGACATAAACAGAATGTGGTACTTGGACACCAATACACACTTCTCTTGGGTTCTAGCAGGAAAATCTTGCATAGTATACCATTAAATTAACCTCTTGGAAAGGATATTGTGGATTTGTTCATTTTTCAGAACCAAACATTGTGCCTCTGTTCTCTCACCTATGACTGACATTCTCTTGCGCACATTATTGAAGTCAAGAACAGCCAGAAGCTTATAGGTAACTGGTCTTCCCATCTCCATGACTGTGATGCTCTCTGGTGTGCGTGAGCGGAACACAAAGCCAAAGTTTCGTGCTGCGGTCACCAGAGCGCCCTCGTCAGGAGACTGAGCCTGATAGTAGAGCTCCCCTGTGAGGACATAATGATGGCAAGTAAGGAGAGGTTAACACTACCACTGGAAGATGCCGGTTTTAAAAAGGTCCATTGATGGACACTCACCCTCTTTCTTTTCCTCAGGCATGACAGTGTGGCACAGAGCCAGCAGGCGGAAGAAGGCCTGAGCCTCTGGGTTTCCCTCTCTCACCACCTCCACCAGGCTGTGGTCATGAAAGATGAACTTTGGATCAGCCAGTTTGTTCCAGGAGAAGTCCACTCTCTCTGTCTTCTGCAGAGGAAAAGAAGCAGTGAAGAGGAACAAAACAGTTACCTGATGAAAAATTCATAGAAATATACAACTGTGCATCAGTTTGCTCCTCTCACCTCTGTTATTTCCACCCTTTGTCCAGAAAAATCAACCAGCTCTCCTGAATCACAGAGAAACACAGGTCAAAATCATCCAGCCCTTCAATTTAAATCTACAGTAGTTTTTATACAGACGGAGCTGTTCACCGTAAGCTTTCCCATTGATGGAGCACTTGTTGAAGGTCATGATGTTCTGCGTCAGAGTGCCCGTCTTGTCGCTGAAGATGTATTTGATCTGGCCCAGCTCCTCATTGAGCGTGGTGGTCCTCGCCTGGGCAGGAGTGTCATTCTTGGGGTAATACATCTTCCTGTCCCAGTTGATGTAGAAGCTGTTCCCCAGACGGATGATCTCCACACTGACATCGACAGGGAAAAGTGTGAGACACACAGTGACGCATTCAAGCTCCCAATAACTTATGTTGCTTTCTATGCCAGAAAGAACATACCTGACGTAGAGGGAAATTGGCACCAATGTGTTGAGGACAATGACGTAGGACCAGAAGGAGAGGAAGACTGAAAGAGCAACATTAGTGCCTGGTTCACGAGGGAGGAATGCTGTGAACGGGGTGCCCTCACTCTCCTCCCAGAAGGCATTGCCAATGGTCAGAATGGTGCACAAAAACGCCAGGAAACCAAAGATCTGATGGATAAAAGATATCACACATATTGATATTTCAAAACACATTGCCTTGATGATATCAATCAGTTGAAAAACCAATCTAAATTTCAACAGTGAATGTTTTCCTGAAGGTATGCATGAGTGTACTCAAGTAATCAGTGATTTTTGTTGTCCTAAGCTTTGCTTTTCTGTTTCCATATGTTTTTCGGTGAAATGTGTTCGACTACTATTTCTACATACTTTCAGCTACAGCAACCATTCAACTAACAAAATGCTCAGCTCTTTAAGGACGTGTGATTGTATTATTATTTTTTTTGAATTTTTTGTTACATTTTATACTTTTCTATACTTTTTTCAACAGATTTTCACAATAGAAGTAAATGGAGAAATTTTCAAATCCTCTTCGAACCCACTCCACTTTGAAATGCTACTACTTCACCATACCTTCAGCTACAGACGTCATTCAAACTTTAAAGTGGTAACAAGATCTTGAACTATAAACTTGAATTCAGCTTTTTGAAATCTTGTACCACTTTTTTGAAATATCAGCGTTTAAGTTTTATGCTTTTTTCATCCCCTTCCTGGGTTTATAATGGTTGTGTATTGTGTGAAATGTTCGGACCTAGAATGCGTGATATTGTCGCTAGAGTGCAGGGGAGCAAAAAAATTGTCTAAAAATGCATCATGCATCATTTTACATTAAATTGTTGGAAAAAATTGTGCTCATTCCCTCATAATAATTTGGAAACAGATTTATACTTTTGGCTCAAGGAGGCCAAAACCAACAGGAGCACCAGCCAACTTCCCCATAAGCTCCCATTCTATTTTCAGCCAGAAAATTCTGGAGGAAAGCAGACTGTGCCAGTTTTTTCTCTCGCTGTCATGGCCAAATTTTTAACTTGACCCACACAAGTTATATATGAATCTGTTCAGCAACGTCTCAGGGTGCTCACCGTTTGGTCATTTCAATGATAATACCTACAGTTTTTCCTTGAAGTAGTCTCGTTCGAGTGCTACTCACAAAGCTTTCTCTCTGTCTTTCAGGCACCAGTTACAGTTAAATCACCAGTCAGTTTATTCCTCTTTTCTGATTGGTGGATTGATTTGAAGCTACTGTTGCCAGTTGAGACCCCTCCTCTCTGATTGGTGATTTGATGTTGAGCTTTTTCTTACAGTGAAGACTGTAAGGACTGACTCTGTCCTTCTAACTGTAAAACACCTCCTTCCTCTCCTCTCTTCTCCTCTTTCTCTATCAATTCCTGCTATTTCCTCTTTCTCTTCCTTCCAGTAGTTTTATTAATAGATCTTAGAACTGGAATTTTCCACTGAGAGATGAGTCAGGTGGAGCTGAGATTTAACCAAAAATGTTAAGTAAAGAGTAATGTGCAAAACCCTGAAAAACATGATTCACCTTTATTTTTGATGAAAACAGCGAATGTTAGCGAATGTTTATTTCAAAACAAAAAAGTCTACAATCATGAGTAATGATCCAAAACCCAACTATTATACTATTAATAAATATTATCTTTTTGTCCAAACACATCACAAATTTGCCTTAATGCCCCTGACCTTCAGATTATTCATTCATAAGTGAGTCTGAGGTGAGCTGAATGTCAAATACATGTACGGTCTTCTCTTGGAAAATATTTTTCAGCTATGTGAGCTTATGTGTGTTTTATTTTAACTCACACCCAACACCAGGATGTTCATTAGTTGATCGATGCTCGTCCGTTTCAATGTCGTCTTTCCACTGTTCTGCATCAGCTTGGTGTCGGGACCTGCAGAGGTTCAGATAGAGGCACATTTGCAGCATGTGCAGACATGAGTTTAGACATTATTTCAGCAAAGTTTACTGAGTATTCACAACAAACCAGGCTTCTAACCAAATTTTCTACAAAATCAATTAAAAACAGACTCAATAGGTATCATGTATCTGTATTTTACTAATTCTATTACTTTGTTGCTGGTCTTTTTGTGCTGCACAAGGGCCCTCTGTGGAGCCCCTGTAGACTTGAGTGGTGCACCCAAAACTAAGCAGAATTTACCTCCAAAGATGACCAGACCGAAGCACCACTCAGTGTTCCTCAGAGTACATCCTCTGAGCAGAACCTTGTCATTGTCCAGAGAGTATGTTTGCCCGTCCAGAACCAGGTTTCCTTTGAACTTGTCCAGGCGGTTGTTGGGAGGCTCGCATCGCACTTCACCTGAGAGAGACAGAGGTTGGGTCAGCAGCAACACATTCGAGGTAACAGCAAGTTTCTGGAGGAAATATTGACATTTACAGACTACAACTCCTGTCCTCGAGGGTTAGGGTTAGGCGCTAAGTGTACTGAGTTCTGAGCAAATGCCAGTTAAAAACTTCTCAATGGTTTCCACTGTCAGTTTTAAATTCCTCATTTTAGAAAGTTTAGTTGTTAGTAGTTTTATTCATAGTCAGTGTGTCATTGTTAGGCAGCTGCACCTGTAAATTGCCAGTAGGTGTCAGTGTTGTTTCAACAGTGAATATGTACATATATGAGTCACAGGGGAAGTCTCTCATGAGCACATCAGTGAATGAGAATTTAAATGAGAACCATTCTGTGCACCGCTACACTAGCACACCTATATGGTATCCAACATATTTTTTACTTGTTTTCAAAATCTAACACATGTAAGCAGTTAGTAGCCATATTGGACCCACTTTTCCTGATGTGGCATAGAGGTTTATAGTTAAACAAAAACAACTTCAATGATTCTTACCTCCAGCTGTCACACAAAAAGAATGTGCAAACTTTGCAATTTGAATGAAAAGACACACCAGAGAAATCTCAATATTTTAAAAAATATTCTTCCTTCACTGTTTTTATTTCACTTTTTGAAATGTCACGTCTGGGTCATCGATGTAGAAACGATTAATCAATTTTTAAAATAGTTGGCAACTAATTTTCTTTGAATGCAAAGTTGACAACATCTGGAGCAGAAGGAAAACATCCCAGTCATTTTTCAAGCCAAAATCTCAAACATTTGCTGATTCCAGCTTTTTCAGCAGAAGGATTTTCTGCTTTTCTTTGTCATTGATGACAGTAAATGAAGAGTCTTTGGGTTTTGTGATGAGTATTTCTCACATTTAAAAAAAAAAAGTTAATAATGGGAAGATTAATCAATAATGAGAATGATGGTTAGTGGAAGCCCTACTTTCTTTCAGCTTCTCACCTTTGAAGCGAGCCAGCGCATCGATGCTGTCTCCCAGCTCTCCAGTTACAGTCAGGGCCTGTTTCACCTTCAGATTGGTTTCACTGGGGGAGACCAAGAGGACGTGAGAAGGATGCGACTGAGGGTGAGACATCAGCCATCAGTACCATTGACTATATATAAAGATGGGCGACATGAAAGCTCCCCAGAAGTGAAGCCAAAAACATCTGGATGGCCCCCTGGTGGCTTGCTGCAGTGTAGGTCATAAACCCCCCCTCCATGTTAGCACATGGGCAAAACTAAAAGCTCATGTCAAATAAATTTTTCCCAAAGATGGTTTCTGTCATTTTGGGTAGTTTTTATCATGCTGATGTTTGTTGAAATGTTCATTTTTCTGATCAGTTTGGTTTTAATTAGTTACTTGATGCTATAAAAAGGGGCTGAAACGTCAGGATTGACAGCTGAGCCCTGCTCCTGATTGGATGGGCGGGAACTCAATACCGCGGCTCCACCCCCCGATCACTACTGACCCTGGCTCCAAATGATGTGACGAGTGCAAGATGGTAGCGCTCGTATCCGTGATATTTTAGCTTAGTTTCTGTACAGTGGGAGGAAGTGTCGTCCATCTTTATTTATATCATTGGTCAGTATTGAACACTCACCCGTCTAATTCAGCTGTTTCCACGTAGACCAGATTGAGAGGCTCGCTGGTGGACAGCAACAGAAGGTCCGCCTAAAAAAGCATTAAAGCCAGAACAGATGAGTGAAAGAACGGAAGATAATGAGACGAGATAAACGTGGGGACTTTGTGTTATCACTGAAAGCATCAAAGTTTTTGTAGTACAGCGATATAACATAAAATGCCATAATTTATAAACGGTTAATAAACCACTTTATAATCTTTATAATAGCATCTCCATACTTACTGTGACAAACTGATTATTCTCCAGTTTGATTATGTCTCCAACCTGAACATTCATCCATTTCTCATTTCTCAGTCTGCCCAAAAATATAAACACAAAACACAACATGAACTCACAAAAACTCACACAAATCGTGACATTTTAAAGGTGCAATTTGTAAAATATAGCCAGAATTCAAAGGTATACTCCAAAAATATAGGGGGTCACTATACTGTCTGCTGTAAGTTGGTTATCTTGGGCTGTCTAATCATCTTTGGTTGTAACTATAGCAACTGTTAGCTCAGTTAGCGGTGGAGCTAGTGGCCCTATAGCTGACTAACCCTGCCTTTATCGCGAGCAGGCATCACGGGGAAGTCACCGTGCGTGACGGGGCTCAGCTCAACCGGGTTCTATAGCCTGAACACGGCTGGAAACCAAACTGGGAACGGACACAGCCTCCGAGACCGGTGGAGGCCAGTTTGACGACAGGAGATACAGTACGGAGGTGATTTACAGCGGCTCTGACAAGGACTATGACTTCAGGAACGACGGGACACAGCAGGGGGGGACAGGAGAGAGGTGAAGCAGCAAAATAGCGAAAATGACTCAGCCATCAGCAACGGGCGAAAACGCGGTATATCCGGAATATTTTCACATCTTCGACCACGGTTTTGGTGAGTTTCATTTCGTTTATGTCTCGTTTGAATGAAGTGTGTTTTATGATGAGTTGAGGTAATTAAGCTTGTTTTAGTTTGGTAAAGAAGAAACTTGAAACTTTAATTCAGAAGGTGTACGGTTGTGTTTTTCTGTTGTGTTTTCAAAGACATTTTGTGACTTTGTGTACTTATTAGACTAAACGCTAAGAGAGCTTGTGAAACTTGGCAAACTCGCCGCTTGTATACAATCGTATCTCCCAGAAGAAACTAAAATTATTGTCATATCTTACAGATTGCACCTTTAAAACTATTTTTATATTTACAAATGTGTATGTTAAATGACTCACTCTCCATTGATAAGGACGTTCACCATGCGGTTATTCACGTGCTTGTCACTTTTGTGTCTGTTCTACTCAGACAATAAGGAGACAACGGTGTTTGTTTCAGATTAAATCACGTTTTCCGTCAGAGTTTTTTAACAAAGCTTTCAGACTGTTATAATTTCAGCTTACTATGTCATCAATGGCGTCCTTGGCTGCCGTTACGGACAGCACAAAAATCAAAGGCACAGCCGTGGTGAACCAGGAGAGAGAGGAGACTTGTGGGATTACCTGAACACACACGAACACACATTTAAAACAATTTAATATCTTGCATCTGTTGGATTAAATGATGCACTACAAGAATCAAATATTCTGGAAGCTGAATGAGGTCAAATTCCTTCTCTGAGCATTTTGCAGAAACATCAGTTTCTTCCAGTTATCAGTTAGCCTAAATATCCAGGACTGTGGTGACTTCCATCACAGCACCAGAAAGAAATGTCTACCTGAAGGATCATGAGGAAGAGGAAGTAGGCGTTGGCGAGCCTTCGGAACTGCTCAAAGAGGTTAAGTGGGAGGAAGGTGAGGATGTTGTATTTGGAGGTCTTGATGGCATTGTTCTGAAGCAGAGGAGAGTGACAGATGAATGAGAGGACAGCTGCGGTGCTGTAGACTGACGTATTCTGAAGAAAATGACAGCTCCCACCTGTCAGTTTTCGTTTCTATACTTACAGCATAGCGGTAAGGCAGGTTGAAAGGTCTGTCATTGGCTCGCAAGTATCTCTCCTCCTCTGTGAAAAACAATTCAGAGTGCGTCTGTCTCTTACATCAAGTACAACATGCAGTATGTAGAAGTATTACAGCTATCAGTCCACTGACTTACAAACATGGTGATAGAACTCATAAAAGCAAAGTTACTTAAAGCTGGGGTTGTAATATTTGTAGTAGAAATCAATAAAATGCTCTGACAAAAAGAGAAAAAATCTTGTATCTGTGGCTGTTACAGGCTTGTAAATATCTAACTGCTGGTCCACCTACGTACCTGCCTATCTCAAGCCCCCAGGAAGAGCGCCAAGCTGTGAAGCTGATTTGAGGTAGTGACCAAACCGAATTACAACGTCACATGACGCACACTGGCCCGAAAAGAACGGTGGATACATTTTTTTGAGCGTCACAACCCCCGCGAAATGACTCGTTTTGATATCAGAATTTGATCGATTCGGTCCGATTACATTTGTAAAGTCTAGAAGAGCCACAGGATTAAATTATTTAATTCCCATTCACGTTAGCAAAGCGCTAAATCAAAAGTTCGCTGCTGCAGTGACACTGTTGTTCAGCGGCTAACGTAACATTAGCACAGAGCTAACACCCACAGCTGCCTTTTCAGACAGGTACGTTCATGATAGCTGTTTTGCTTTCTATAAACAGCGTTGTTTCTGTAGGGATTTTAGCCTAAAAAGTTCAGAGAGCTTGTTGAATGTGGGGAACTCGTTGCTCACACACATTTACCAGCTGGAATTTGTCAGGAAGTCAGTGTAGTGAGATGGGATTTCTGTGTTCGGATCTTTTAAAAATCTATGCACTCTTGTTGGTTTCTCCAATGTCACCGACCCCAGCTTTGATATTTAATGTACAGTTTGAAAGCATCAGATCTCACCTCCCTTTTCCTCTTTTCCACACAGCCGGCCAAAGTATGACAATACGGACTCCATCTTTAGCTCAGTTTTTCCATATTTCACACCTAAAGAGAGAGACGTATCACACAGCCATGTATAGATAAACACCATCTTCATAGCTGGTCTATAATGAGATAACTGAAAATAGGAAACTGTGGCAAAAGAGGGAACCAGTTTTTTCATGGACGGCCATATATGTGACAATTAGGTGTCAGTGTAAGAATCTTTACAGATATTCAATAATTGGCAGAGAAAATTGGAGATTTTTACAACGGAACATCTGCTTTAATGCAGAAGAGGTGAAAATGATGGAAGGATAAAAATACAGAAAGATGTTTCTGAGCCTTGATGAGGCTCCGCTCAGTCCCGTAACATCATGAACCTTTTTTGCTGTGAATGATACATAGAAATGGCCAAGACAATAGACCCTGGCTTGTTCTTGCAGTCAGAAATGGAGGAATTGATGGTATACGTCTGTGCATCTCTATAAACATTTGAAGGGAACGTGACATCCTGGAGATTTTATCTGTGAGGCCGTAAAGACACTGAGCCACTCCTTTCTCAACCCTTTGTACCAGAGAGAGAGATCTATGGCAGATAATCCATAACCACAATGATTAAGATAACAATATGACCATGAACATTTGACTTCCTCACAAGGATTCCAAGAAACTGAATACAAAATGGAGCAGATCTTTTCCAAAATGGAACAGGAAGTCCAGAACAATTTTTAAAAAATGACCAGAAGGTGGCTGATCGTTGTTCTGAACATGTAGCAATGAAACTAAACCACCTGTTTCCCTCTATTCCTTTTAAAAGCAAGTCAAGAGAATGTGTCCTCCACATAAAAGAAAACATAAATCATACACTCTGCTGCTTATCCTGATTTCTGTTATCATTCTGCTCACACTCTCACAACTATGAGTGCAACGAGTTACTGTGAATCGGAAGTGTTTGAGCCATTAGATTTGGACTTTGATTAGCCATGTATGTTCCTCACATTTCAAAAGAGCTTAGCTGCTTTGTGATCTTATTCCTTAAACATATATTCACATTTTAATGAAAGCAAATGAAAATCAGCCACATACCTCAAACAAAAATATGAGTTTTTGTGTCCTTTAAGTCCTTCACACACAGAAACACAGAGCAAAAAACGGAGTTTCAGCCGTCCCTCTGTTTCCGCCTCAGATGAAGTCAATCCAAGCCCTTGTCTGTGATCTATTTGGATGTCCAGGCGCCGACCTAGTCCCACACAGAGATGGGGGATCGACTGGGGCCTCCGGCTGGATGAAATGCACACAGGATGGGCGGCAGGTTAAGTGGTGTAGTGGTGAGAGAGGTGCCTGCAGTGGAGGTTTCAGGTTCCTGCAGGGAGAGCTGGGATCCCCCCACGCCTAATCGCTCAGGGCTTGAGTAAACAGTGCAGCGATCTTTGGACCTGGATGGTGAGATGGGGGCAGTAAAACAACAACACAGGTGAACGGCTGCAGCCAATCAGGGCCAATATTCCTGTTGTGAGCTGGCCAGTCAGGTATGTATCACACACACACACACACTGTGATGGGTGCACATGCTCAGAACATGAAAATATAATCTCCTTTAGTTGATTTTACATAGTTGCACAAACATGATTAAATATGAGTCTTAATGCAGAGAAAAGTGAGTTATGGCAGCATAGAACACTGAATATTGTTACTTAATGACTGATAAACACATCAACATGCTTTCAGAAATGGAATTTAATACCTGGGCTGCAACACAAAGGAGCGCTGTGTCATCCAGGGGACCTCAACATGAACCCCGAGCTAAATTAGTTATTTGTGTGTGTGTGTGTGTTAAAAACGTAACGTGCACGTTATGTTTTCATAGTGGTAAAACACTTGATGACTGTCTTTGGGAAGATGTGACACAACAGGAAACACTGAAGTGTAAAGTTTGATGCAATAATTCAAGAGTTTTGGTTGGATTTGTGCTAATTAAACTATATAGTAAAAAAGTGAAACATAGTGGCAGTGAGTGACTAATCAGTCTTAGCTCTACAAAGCGGAATCTTAAAATCTCTTTTAAAGAATCGGTTCACGAAGCGTACATCATTACTCATCCTTACTTTATTCTGCCTGTGCAACATAAGACAAGAAGTGAAATATACTTTTCTCATCAGCTTGATAAACTTTCTTCCCCAGTTACTTATTTTCTTTGGCTGTCTGCCTTTAAAGTCTGTGCTTGTTTTTTGGCAACAGCTGCCTGCAATAAAAAGAAAATATCTGCAGAAATTTTTATCATTTTTATTATTATTATTAACTTTATTAAAGGGTCAGTTCAACCAAGTTACAGCAGGGGCAGTGCAAATTAATAAAACACATGATAATACATGAGTTAAAATGCCAGATTTAGCCAAAAGGCTATTTTTCATCTGTAGTCCCCTGGCCAAGGTGTTAAAAAGGCTTCCTAAAATACATCAAGCAAACACTAACAGAAACAAACACACAAAAAACAGGCAACATAAGCAGTTAAGAATAGTAAAATCCATTAATTAAGGACTTGAGTGAGTTTAATGAGGTGCTTCTCATTTAAAAAGCTTAACCTTTAAAAAAAAATTGAACTAAGGTGGTGTTAGTTTGCTTTGAAGTGACATCTGTGGTCAGATGCAAATTAAAGTTTAGACCCAGTTTGTACCCAAAAATAAAAATAAATAAAAAAGACACTACTCTAAAAATAAATATTCAATGAATAGATTCAACTTGAACCCTGTATGAACTATTAATACCATATTTCCCTAAATGGTGACCGGGGCCTTTATTTACCTAAACTGCAGAGGGCACCAGGCTTATATTAGAGACGGACCTTTATTTTTAATTCCCTCAAGCCCCAAACATTTTGAGTGCAGCTAATTTTAAATGGACGCCAGTCTTCGTGTGTGTGTGTCTGTGTGTGTGTGGGGGCGATGATGGTCAGCGCTGAGTGACGTCACAAGTTAACAGTGGGAAGAGAGTGCTGGGAAAAATCTTTTTGGATTCTCCAAAAGAGAAGGAAGCTTAAGCATTTAGCCTGGAATGGTTGAAGTTGCCTGTTGATTTATGATATAAATCCGATTTGACACTTGGCAACAATCATGATGAAGATTTGCTTCTAAGTTACGTGTCGTTAAGGTAGCGTCCATACTCATCTGATGTCACAGCATTCTTTATACCTGTCCTTTTAACAGGGTTTTTTCCTCATAAATCAAATTTGCCATTACCATCCACAATTAAAATCATAACTCAAAAAACATAACTCGTTGAATTTTCAACAGATCTTCAAGTGGTTTGGTTTGTTGAAAATGTATGTGCAGGATGCTTGGTTAAATTAAAAAACATGTTTTTTCATACTAAATACTTTATAATAACAGGAATACTTAAGATGAACTTTCCTTACGTAATTAGTTTCTAAGTATATTCTTTATTCTTACTGTATGGAAATGGTTGCATTGATGTAATTTTTGTTCATAATTTTGGAAATAAATAAAGACTGATTTAATAAAAAACAATCATTACGACCAACATTAAATTTTGTCAGGCTTCACAATACTGTTTTTAATAGCATTTATAGTGAAATGTTCATATTTTGCTCATTTATATTTTAAGTCACACACACAAAAAAAATCTATATATAGATATCGATATCTATATATAGAGATATAGATATCGATATCTATATATAGAGATATAGATATCGATATCTATATATCTATATCTATAGATATATATCTAGATATATATATATCAGCACTCATTGTCCTGCTGGGGGACCAATGTCATCGGGGTGTGCCGGTGCCTTGGGGGTGTTGCTTGATCTGCAAGAGTGTTTGGGCAGATGGTTTGTGGCAATTGGCATCCACATGAATGTCAGGATCCAGGGTTTCCCAGCAGGATATTGCACTGCAGCGAGATGGTCAATGTTATTCATTTCAACTGTCAGTGGTTTTAATGTTGTGGCTGATTGCTGTATATAATATATTTTAAAAAATCTCTAAATTTTTAGGGTCCATGAGAGTTGTTTTGTCAGCTTCATGGTAATTCCTGTGACTTGTGGTCTTGTGGTGCCACATCACGTTATATTGTATGATCTTGTAATATTGAGAATTGCAATATATTTATACTGTATACAGTATATATGCACACGCTCTTCATTCACAGTACTTCTGAGGGACTACATCATTTGACAACATATACAAATGAAGCATGTAGTCAACAAGTAATTTATTCACCGCATGTCACCCATGAAATCATGATTCCAACACACGTTCCTCACCTGTGCAGAGAAGCCGCAGAAGAAGGCATACCAGACATGCACAAAGGTGAAGGTGAAGTTCTTGTAAAAGAAATATCGTAGGAACTTGCACATGCGTAGGTAGGACCAGCGGCCGTGCACCAGCAGGAGGCGCTGAAGGTAACGGAACTGGGCGAAGGAGTAGTCGCTGGAGAGAACAGCCTGCATGCCCTCCTGACCACTGATGCCGACACCGATGTGAGCAGCTGTAGAAAAGACAGAAACAATGAGTGACAGGATCACTGATCCTCGTGTCTGAGATGGATGAACTGACCCTTGATCATGCTGACATCGTTGGCCCCATCCCCAATGGCCAGAGTGAC
>JBBPCS010000729.1:11021425-11036356 GCA_037974645.1 Hollardia meadi | reverse complement strand
GCATTTTCAGATGAGTTTGTTAAAATATTTTTCAAAGAAGAGAAAGATGCCTGATGATGAGGAAGATGGTCAGGTCAACACAGGACATTTCTTCATTATAACTTCATTCCGACAGCAGGATTACTACGCGTGCACCACACAGGTTTTTTTTTTTTTTTTTAAAGTGAGTGTTTTTTTTGTGATTTTTGTATCCACATGTATCCCTTTCCACAGAGCACCTCTTACAAACTCTTGTGCTTCTACCCTTAAATTGTTTGATTTTATACATATGCACTAGGGTTGAGTCAGGGTAAAAAAATTTAATTTTTGATATTGAGCCATAGACCGGACCGGACTGGCATACTGATTTTTACCACTATGTGGCGCTCGTGACCCAGGATGCTCCCAAGTAGAACATAATAGGAACCCATGAATGAGAATTTTAACGGGCTTTTAATTTGAAACAGATACAAGAAATGTTGATTTGGATTTACAGCGTATTGCAGTAACTTTAACAGGACAAACGGAACGGATCAAAAGTCAACTTCATACTGAAGTACGAGCGTGTAACAACGTTAGCCAGCATAACCTGCACTAACTCATTACTGATGAGAGCTCCCTCTAGTGGACGTCGGTCGGAGTAGTATAGCAGCACTGTGCACAACTCTAAGAACACTACAACACAACAGGGAAGCAGCACCCTGTGGCACCGAGCTAATTGGCTGTCCCAGGGATCCTGCTAACTACTGCATGTGACTAGTTCTCTCCACCTACACCTGACAAATGCTGGTTTAGTCAGGTTGTATAAAATTAAACTGAAACCTGTAAAACCAGAAACCTACCCAACCCTGCACACAAGCTGATGAGAAAGTGCTGGAGTCTATTAACTCTGATTTAAAAACTGCAAAAAATTCAAATTTATGGTTTTAACTGAAGCATTTCTCAAACTCAGGATGGAGAAAACAAACGGGACAGAAGTGAATGAGGGGTTGCAGTCAAATTGTCTGAAAACGTGAGTTCATCCACTTACTTTCCATCCAGGAAGTCCATGAGTGGCCGCAGCATGTTGTCAGAGTCGGCCTCTACCTGGTTCTTGGTGTTGGCGTTGAGCGGTCCTTTGATCTGGTACAGCAGAGACGCCATCTGTCGCATGCACTCATTGATACGGCCCTGGAAGCTGCAGAGAAACAAAAGGATCAATCAGCACCATTTAGCTGTAAACGTACATTAAAGTGTGTGTGTGTGTGTGTACCTGTTCCCAAACGTGCTGCTCAGCTCGTCCAGCACATTGTTCAGCTTCACCTGCAGGTCGTTCAGTAAGTCGCTGGCCTCGGTGTCCATCTGCACAAAGACGGGCACACAGAAGCAAAAGAAGATAAACTCAAGAAACTTCCCAAAGCTTTCACACTGCAAAATCCAGACAAAATGATTAGAGAGGAAGCTCTCCTCTGAACATGGATGACATCGCACCACAGATTTTGGCCGAAATACCCCAAATGACCTTTGAACTTCTTCAAAGCTATACTTCAATGCAAAAGCTAGAATCTCTGAATTGGAGCAATTGGAACAATCTAATCTGCCCTTCTGTACCCGAGTTATAGTGTTGAACAATGGCCAGAAAACATTATGTCACAGTCACAGTTGACCTTTGATATAAAATGTCATCACTTCAGAATTTTATCCTGTTAGACATTTGTGTGGAATTTTGTCATAATTACCTTCGCCAAGCAGGTTATGTTTTCAGTGCTGTTTGTTTGTCTGTCAGCAGGATTACACAAAAACTACGGAACCGATTTTCCTGAAACTTGGTGGAGAGTTGAGGCATGGGCCAAGGAAGAACCCATTAACAGGACGATTTAGCGGGTTTTCGTCAATTTCTTGGAAACTAATACATAGACCATCATGAGCAAAATCAGGTATGTGCATTATGTGATGTTTCAACAATATATGTAATCTGGTGCAGATCCCCATAAAGTAAAGTAAAATGTGAATTTTAAGGGGGTTCATTTATATTTTAAGTAAGATAACAAATTGGGCTAGAAACATGCAACTGCCACCAAGTTGTTTGTTTGTCTGTTAGCAAGATAACTTAAAAAGTTATGTACAGATATTGATGAAATTTTCAGAAGTGACAGGGTATGGCCCAATGAACAATCCTTTAAATTTTGGTACTGATCTGGATCCAGGGGAACTGAGCTGGCTTGGCGGAGGTTTTCACTCTCTGAGCGCTTCTTTTTCTAGTTACTGTATGAATTCTTGAGTTATGGCCAAAAACGTGTTTTGTGAGGTCACGGGGAACTCTGACCACCAAATTCTAATCAGTTCATCCTTGAGTCCAAGAGGCCAAATTTGAAGAAATTCCCTCAAGGCGATATCAATGGACAACCTAAAAAACATAAATCCTCAGGTCGCCTCTGTTCTGTAATAGACTTTAATAGTTGTGTTTTATGTTCCTGTAGCAGAAAAACGTCCATCACAAACACAGTGAATGTAAGGGAGCACGTTGGAGAAAGTTTAATACTGCAGGTGATGTTTCACAAGCACAGGGTGAGGGATCACATAGGGGGGTAAAGGTGCTACAGTGTACCTGCCCCAGGTACACCGTGGCTTCATCTACATAAGCCTGCAGGGGAGCTAAGCCATATGGATGAGGCTCATTAAGTCAATGATCCCTCTGATTCATGGCCTGTCAGGCTGCTCTGCACCATTAGTGAGCAGAGATATTTGTGTTGCAAAGGGGAAGCTTCAGGGGAGAAAAGGCAGCTAGAAACGGATGGTGTTGTGTTTGTGTTCCTACGAGCACGGGGGAGGTTAATATGCATGAGTGTCTACGACAGCACAGACAGGTTAACTGGAATTAGTTGTTGATTTATATCAAGGGGGGAAAATACAGAGGAGCGATGGCGACAGATTAAACCTGGTAACCTACCTTCTCTACTGGTGTCTCCGTCTTTACATAGTGGGAATGTTTTACATGTTTTAAAAAGAAATAAAAATCGTGTAAAAGAAAACCCTGTTCTGTTGTAAAAAATAAAATCACACACACTGCAGGGTTTTTAAACTGTAAAGCATATATTCTGCATTTGTAACAGTGGCACCCACCTTCTCCTTGTCAGTCTATTGCAAAAAAAAAGACAGAAAACACAAATCAAAGACGAGGAACAACATAAAGTTCCGAAATAACCTTTGTTTCAGGGGAACGGTTTAGAGGAGAGGCCGGGGGAAAATGTCACTGAGAGAAGGTGACAGGTGTAAATCACCACAGATGACAATAAAAACTGCACCATGATAACCACGTCTGAGGGTCACTGTCGGTGCTGAGAGCGGGAAGAACGATGGACGACATTGACAAGGTTAAAACCAACAAACCTCAACCTCAATTTTCCCCACTTCCTCCTCCTCCTCCTCCTCCTCTTCACTCTCCTCAAACTAGGAGGGGCCGTGAAAAGACAACAAAATATTCAAGTTTACCACAAACACATTCAACACGGCTTCTTCTTTCAAGCCAACTGTGGAGCCTCAATTTAATAAAATATTAATTTTCACGAGCAGTGAGATGAGAGTATATGCAGTCATGTATCACAACATGTATGCATATACAGTGAACTTGCCTGCCATGCTAGCATTCTATTGTTGCGCTAGAAAAGAGAGGAAAAGAATAAATGTGACCTCACTCTCCTCAAAAATACATTTCTGTTGATTATCTGTTTTTATTTACGATTGAACTATAGAAACAAATGATTTACTGTAAGCTCATAGAGGCTACAGAGAGACTAGACAGCTACATGTTGCACCAACAGATTTATAGTTCTGTGATCCGATCCTTGATCACTAAATCAATCACTTTTTCTCTTTGTCACGATTTCCCTCCATTTTAGCAACCACTCACTTCTCAGAGACTATTGGTCTTTCAAAGGAGCTCCCATTGGACATCCTTTCACCTCCACCACATTAACTAATCACCTGACAGGAACAACATCAGCAAAAGACATCTTCTCCAAACCATGAAGCCTAATGATAAAGGTTCAAATCAACCAGCTTCAAGAATACTGAAGAATATCAAGTCCAACCAACTATTGCATGTCTGGTCAGCCATTAAAGGAAAATTCCACCATGATTTTTTACGTTTTAAAGTTTTACCCCCAAACTTCAGGCATTCAGATGTGTAAGGGATAATATCAAAGAAGTGACCTGCATCCAGTGAGGCTACTTTCAGCCACAGCTTACTATCTCCATCTGCTAGAGATGATTTTGGTTTTGAGATTTAATGATGACTGTCGTTAATCAGTGAATCTGAAAAGAAACTGTTCTGTTAAATTATCCACCGGGAGAGCAAACACAAAAGTGGGTCGTGCTCAGGCCCAAACAGAATTATTTTCAGCAGTGATTTTTTAATGTTTTTTTTGCTTGTAATTTGACAACATCATCATTTATTCGCAAAATCCCTCACAGTTGACGTGGTGACAAATGCCTCCACGGTTCCACAGCAGTAAATCTAATTTTTGACATACTGTCACACTGCACCACTAACTTTGATCTAATGCTGACTGAAATACTGGCACACACACACAAGATGTGTCAACAAGCATTCGTTTAAAATCTGCGGAGATGTCGTCGGAATGTCGTGGAGATTCTGTGTGGGCCTGGTCATCACCGAACACCTGCACAGCTAAAAACATTCCCATCAACCTACTACACTGTAATTAATGCTAATTAAAGTCACTGGACAAGAACAGTTACTGTACTATAAATACTAAAGAGGGGTTGGCATACTAGCCTCTAATCTGCTACAGATAAATCAATCATTACGCACCGCAGCCTCAGTCCCAGCCTGCTGTCCAAGCCAGAGGAAGAGGAGAAAGAATCAATGCTGCACACCATTAAACTGATTAAACAATGTTCTTTCACATGGACATATTAGCCCTCCTCAGACTGTGATGAAAACCTACCTCCTCCTCTCCTGCCTCCTCCTCCTCCTCCTCTTCCATCACTTCTTCATCTCGCTTTTAGTGTAAAGTAAACACACTGATTGAACCTTTAGCTTCATTGTCCAACCAAGCTTTACTAAAAAATACACCACAGCTACAATAGATGGGATGAAGCACTACATTCAGAAGCATGGTGGGGGATTCAACGCAGCTGGAAGAATCTACCGAGTGTCCACACTGCAGCTACACTGAGGAAACTAATACAGAGGACATGACTTAATGAAGGCAGCACAGGGTCTAATCTGTGGTACAGTGTCACATCAGACACCAGGATAACACAGGCCTTTCTAATAACCTGTAACTTTATATTAAAGTGGCCATATTATGCTCATTTTAAAGTTAATATTTTTATTTTAGGTTTATACTAGAATACGTTTACAGGCTTTAATGTTCAAAGATCACATTATCTTTCCCATACTGTCCATTGCAGCAGCACCCTATTCACCCTCTGTCTAAAACACCATCCGGAAAAGCCCAGTTTGCTCTGATTGGTCAGCTGGCCCACTCTATTGTGATTGGTCAACCGCTTAGTGTGTGTTGGAAATGCCACGCCCCTTACCATAACTGGATTTCAGTTACCAGAGGCTACCTGAGCAGCTGAAAACACCGTAGCTACGGCAAAAATGGCGTCGGTTGTACAAAGGGAATTTGCCCTCGCAATGAAAAACACAGCGTCTCCTTGACATGGTGAAACCTCTAATGAAACTCTTCCCGTTCGGGGCGTGCCAGACTAGCCATAAAGTTTACACAAAGTCACGGAAGTAAAGGCTAAACTAACGATGAGGTGTTTCAGGCACTTCAGGGGCAGTGTTTTCTGTGGGAGTAAGGAGCTCCCTTTGCCATGGACTTTGGGTGTTTCAACTTCGCAGACCTTGTACGTGCACTAAAAGATATGTAACACACTAAAGATGATGGAAAACCCCAAAATGCATAACATGGCCTCTTTAATAGCATAAACAGCCTGCGCTATGGCTGATCTACTTCACAGGGTCTGAACTACCACTGCTGTACTGTATTGTGCTGTACTAGACATACCCGCGCTTCCTCTGTGGCAATCTGAGATGCACAAATACAACTGTTGTACACCCCGAAACATCAACATTTCATGCTCGAGCAAATTGGTACTTTTATAGCTTTTAAGGCATAACCAGTATCATGCTGGGTACTGTCATCCATCCAGTCCCTCCACACCTTTGACTTCAGACTTACCTGTTTGGCACCCATGGACTCAAACATCTTCTCCAGCTGGATTCTTAACTGCTGCACGTTATTCATCAGGACACATGGCTGAGAGACAGAGACGGAGAGGTTACTCTTCAGTCTTTATGTACGTCATTATTCAACAAGTCCGATTCAAAAAAAGTTCTAAGAGCCCGAACAACATTAATGTAATGATGGAGCCACTGGATGGTCTGTCATGCAAGTATACCAGGCTGCAGTATGCAGGACAGTTCAATGTTGAATGTTTAATCCTAAAGACTGTGATTTGATTGGTTTAACTGTCAAATTTGGGCGGGGTTGACCTTCGATTTGATTGGTTTGGACTTTGTTCGAGACCTGTCTCTGCCTCAGTAAGGCACTCTTGTGAGATCTCGATATTTGTAGCATATTAAGCTAGCAGATAAAAGCGGCAAAAAAAAGGTTAAAACATATTTATGACTGTTTCTAGTGTTTATTTGTTTTGACATGGACAAGCAAAAGCCATCAGTAATGTGTTAGTGTTAAAAATGCCCAGTGGAGATGGGTGGGAGAGGCAACCAGGAGACAGGAAGCGCATATTTCACCATTGCATACCATTGGCGTAGCTTGTGATGCATTATCTTTGTTGTAGAGCATCTTTGATGTTACTTAGCTAACAATGTCATCAGGGGAACTGCACTTGGTATGGTGAAGACATAAATGTCACATTATATTTTTGTTATAATCTTTTGTTATAGTCAAATTACATGTTTAGAATTCGGCTAATAATAATAATAATATAGAGGTGGATGTAGCTATTAGCTTGCATTACACATTAGGCAGCCGAGGTTCTAGCTAATATTCTACTAGAATTCACACAGTTAGTCAAAAAGATCAGATTTCTTAGGGTGCTTTCACACCTAACCCGTTTGGTCCGGACTTTCTGACTTTTCAGTTTGATCTGAACCAAAATTACAGGTGTGAAACCTACCCCGGACCACGGTCCAGACCAAAAAGCCGGTCTTTGGTCAGACAAAAAGAGGTGGTCTCGGTCCGGGTCAAACTGAACCATGGTTCGGTTCGTGTCTAGTGTGAAAACATTTTTCAGACTTTCGGACCAAATACAGGAAGTTAAAGCAGGCTAGATAGTAGCCTATATTCAGCCCTACATTAGTCCAAACGAGTAATTTGACGATAACAAAAATATAATGTGACACTTATGTTTTGTTCTTGGCGTTGTTCTTCAACTACCGGTGTGAGTCAATACTTGACACACACAGCTAGCATCCACTGTTAAATCAATCAAACCAAAGTCGGTGGGATTAAACGTTCAACATTGAACCCCGCCTCATTCTGCAGGCTCCAGCAAGTGTCAATTTGAGTGGATATACTGTATAAAATATTTTGTAGGACAAACATCACGAAACATACATTAATAATTCAAACACAACAGGAACTTTAAAATGACCTGTCGTATATAGAGCAGAAGAACAGACGACTTACGATCTTTTCTTTGTCGATGTAAGAAGGAAAACTCTTGGTCAGAATGGCACTGTACTGCAGGAGAACTTTGGCAATAGTCTGTAAAGATGAAACACTTTCAAATTGTGTATGGAACAAAGTTAATTTGAAACAATTCAAACTCTCACAACGCTAACGGGATTATATTAAAGATTTTAGGGAATATCTCTCCCAGCTACAGTAGCCTACCAGAAACATTCCAAAATGTCTTTTAATGTATTCTGTGGCTGTCCCTCTGCCCCCCAGGAGGGGAATATTATGTCAAATTTAGAATCCTTTTTAATGAGAAAATATCAAATTCCCTTCAGATATGTCCCTCCACACAGTGCTGTAGCCGTTTTGTAATCTCCCTCACATGTTGTGGTGTTTCTAAGAAAAGCAAACAGTCACGGTCGATGTAAAAGCCTGACATGATCATTCATCATCAGGACATTTCACAGTGTTTACCTTGGAGAAGCGGCGGCTGTACTGAGCCATGACGTTGGGGTCGGGACACTCCAGTTTCCTGATGATCTCAAAGCTCTGGTTGAGCTGGGTGAAGATGTCGACCACAGAGCAGGAGAACAGAGCGTGCTCAGACGTCTGCTGGAACTGAGACAGTCAAGGGTGGCCAAGGGGAGAAACACAGACAAAAACAATGCTGCATTATTATCAATATTCATCATTCTGTATCAAGATGAAAAATACCTACATGCTATAAAACACCTTTCTGAAGTCTGTGTGTCTGTAAACGTGGACTACAGTCATTTTAACAACAAATGAAAGGTCAACTTTATCTTAAACTTTAATTTCCTTACTCCATCTTTTTTGTCTCTCTCCAGGGCTCCATGCATAAACTCCATAGAGACGTCCTCATTTTCTTCCAACCACTGCAGCACAAACTGTAGGAACCAGCTACAAAAGAAACCAGAGTCATTATTATCACGTTTTTTTTTCCAGATAAACAAACCTGCCGTGCGGGACGTTTTTTCACATAAATGAATGTCTCACTGGCAGAAGAGGGAGACAGAAGTTCCACACTGTAGGTTTAAACTTGGCCTGTGAGCAGGGTCCAATATTAACACCCACAAAGTGCCCAAAGAGGGTGAATTTTCCATTTGGCATTCTTGCAAGGCTACCTGCATCATGGGCAGTTAAATGTTTCTTCCAAAATTCACAGATCCTCAAACGGCTGAATTTGAAGGATTCTACTACATTGAATGCCACCGAAGGACAGTTCCGATGTCCTGGATCCTCTGAATTCTACAAGGTCCTTCACACAGAGAATTTTCAAGGATGCCAGTGTTTATCCTTGGCGTACCTGAAGTACCCACAATCCTATGCGCACGATGCTTAGCGGGTCTTGATTAACTTGTTCAATGACGCAATCACGCGGCTGGAAATGGATCAAATTAAACTTAAAATACAAAACTATTACAATTGAACTCAGGGCATGTGGGGTATAGGGCTATATTTAAAGATTTGGAAAAGACTGGACCTAGCAGAAGAAGGCTAGTATAGGTATAAGACCCGTTCCCATCCACACTCCAGTTCAGAAGGTGGTGGTAATCCACCTAAAAGCCTAAAAGTTTACCAACTGCCATAAGACATCAGAAGAAGAAGAAGAACGCACACTCACTAGCTTGTTCCAATGTGTTTTCTCTGAATGCTAGGAAGCAGTCTAACCTATAGCCTCTGGAGGACCTGACCTCCAAGGACCCGTCCTACCATGGAAGGATCCTTGAGAAACACCAAGGGACTTCAGGGTGCATCCAGGTACACCTCGTAGACTCTGAAATCTACATTGATTTGTATGGCAAACCACATGGGCGCCAACATGGATGTCATGGTGCCTTCAAGTACACCTCGTAAACTCAGAAATAAATACTCAAATGGCCATAAGGGTTGTTTTTGCTTATTTTATATTTGTATTTTACTTTGTTGAAATACATAAGCCACATCTCTTAAGTTCTTATTCTTTCTTATTCTAAAAAAAAAAAAGATTTTATAAAATACAATTTAAAAAATTCTATTAAATCTAATCAAATTGTTATTAGCAAATGCCTCAATGTTCTTGTACGATAGGTTGCAATGTATTTCTGTGATAATTTAAGTTGTTTTAATGCAATATTTGATACCCAGTATGCATACATTTTGGCCAGTAAAAAATATGTTGAAACACCCAAAGCCAATGGATTTTTTTTCATCTACCAGTCATCGTGGCTTTGACTTGAGTCATAAACTTAAATTCGGACGCTGCCAGTGAGTGAGTAAAGTGTGAGGCACTTACGATGGGTAGTCAGGAACAACGCCCTTAAAGTTCGGCAGCTCCTTCACATACTCGTTGTACAGCCACTTGACCTTGAAGTGCAGGTTCATGTAGTCGGTGCTCTTACACAGTCGATGCTTCTCATGCTCTGCAGACACAAAGACGTGAAGACATTCACATCATCAAGTTGCATGATGGGAAAGGTGAGACCAAGGGTATTTGATCAAGGGCTGTGGACTAAAAGTCTTTTGACTTTTAAAAACTTAAAAAATGGTTTGCACCTTTGACCCTGTGTGCATTGAAAACACTGTCTTTACTGGACTCAAAGAGAATGAATTCCAAAGTTTAGCAGATGCTAATATGAAGCTTTAGCAGCGTGAGTTAGTGTCATCCTGAAGTTACAGTGGCCCTTTTTACACAGAGATTGTTCATTATTGCCACAACAAAGACCCTTCTCTACACCGCCTTTGTTTATTTACACTGAAAAACGCAACGGCGTCATAATGCCAGTGTTCCGCAATTAAAAGAGGCGTGACGAGTAACGCATCAGAGTCTAGTTTGAAGTTTTACATGCAGCGCTTTGTAAACAATGGAATCACATGACAACAATCATTTAAAGTCCCTGTTATGTGGCGGATGATCTCGTCCTCTGCTCGGAGGGTAAGTAGCTCCTGAACCTCGCATTGTCTCCACAATTTGTCCCGGTTGAGGGTCACGCACAACCCATGTCAACAAAACGTCACAGTCCTGTCTTGTCGTTCCACCTCGGCAGCTCACTCCGTATATACAGACGTCGATTCGGCTTGGTTACTACCTCTGTTGCTGTCTTGGAGGCGGAACAACTTTGACCCCACCATTACGCCTCTGTGACGTTTACACAAACGGCGAGGCACAACAGAGGCGCTACAGGCCTGCATTGAAAGGGCTGTGTAAAAGGGGCTATTGATACACCATAACAAATGACGGTGTAACTTACCCTCCATAGCGTACTTCATGTCTTGAGCAAACAAGGTCCACATGACCTCTGCTGACACCTTCCCTACATTCAGTTCTTGAGGGAATCTGAGCAACAAACAAAAACATCATGATTTAAGGAACCATATTAAGAATTTAATATGGTACCAGAGATGAGAAAACTTCCTAACTGGTTGAGCACAGGTGTGTAGGAGTTCCTGTCTTCTTCAATGATGGAGACGATGAGCATGATGAGTTTGGGCCAGAAGTCCAGGTTCTTGACGCTGGGACCCTGCTCCTCCAGTGGGAGCTCGTCCTTGTTCTGGATTAGAACACAGCGCGGGTTAAACCCAGTCAGTGTGATGGATTTATAAACATGTAAAAGCCTGGCAGTGTGTGACTCACTGTGTCAGCAGGCTGGTACTGTCTGTTGTACAGCTCGTGGCAGTTGTTGAAGATGTAGTCGTACGTGGAGTTGAGGCAGGCTTTGACACAGTCCCTTACCACCTGGCTGGCCCTGGGCGGAGACTGGAGCTCCTGGACCTAAACACAACATAGAGGCAAACATTCGTAACAAGCTTCATCTGCAGTGAATAAGAACAACAGAAAGACACAACACATTGGAACGCTGTCGGCTACCTTCATCCTGAAGAAGGTGATGCTGGTTAGAAGGTCCACGGTGGATTTCAGGTCCTGCAGACGATCTTTACTGCTGGCAGGGAAGTGGTTCTGCAGAGGAAACACAAGTCTCATTCACTAAAATCAATATAAGCAATTAGCTTATGTACTCCACACCTAATTAGGACTGTAAACAGGATTGGAGAGACATTAAGTGAGGAAAAATGTAAAGATGTAAATTTCATATCATTATCAATTTCAAGGCAACAAAATCATTTTTGTAGTAGTATCAGAGTCATCAGTCAGAGTATCAGTCATTAACAGCAGTGAGATTTATAAAAAAATAATAATATAGAATTATACTATCAAAGTCTTACCCTGTAGGTGGAGAGGTCAATGCGCAAAGAGTTGTGTAGCTGGTCTAAAAGCTTGACAAAGCGTTCTTTCTGTATGGTGAATAAAAGACAATGAGAGGTCAGAAATGGCCACAAAAATGGAAGGAAGACAAACCAGAATTTAATCAGCAGGCCCAGTTTAATTTTCACTGGAAATTACATGTTGACATGTCAAAATGTGATTTTGACAAATATTATTTCACATGCTAGAGTCCAAGCTGATTCACAGATTTCTTTAATTTCAATATAGGTCTCAATTCCTTTTTTAATCCTAATAACAATTTTCAGATATCTACATCTGAATTAACACATGTTGAAAATGTGATTTCCCATTTTAGATATCAATAATCGTAGTTCTAATATGCCCGACATATCAACAAACTATTCCAGACATGTCACTGAAATTCATATTCATGTCGGATACGCCGCCATTTTCACAAGTGGAAATTTAAAATTTGACATTTAAAATTAAATTCTGACTGGATATAAACTGCATTGTAGATACTGTATCTCTAATATAGCTGTTACTAATACAAATAATTTTTACTGGTTAAAATTGTATTTCAGACATGTGAAATTACAATCTCACAAGTTGCAATTCCAAGCAGACACAATGATTTAACATTGACTCGTCAGAGCTGAATTTTAGATACTTAAAATTCCATTTATGATATCTATAATGTAAGAACAACTCTAGATATCTACTATGAAAATTTCCACTAGCGAGAACTAAATGGTTGATATCAATAATTAGAATTGCAACTAATCAATCTATCAATCTATCAAAATATCTATATTTTTTTTCAGTGCCATCTGTGTTGTTTCAAATGTGCTATGTGAAGCAATTTGGGCTGCAAAATTAATTATATATAAATAATCATATATAAAAGTTAAAAGATACATTACATATATGTCTAGTAATAATAATACTTGTAATTATAACATGTCAAAACTGCATTACAGACATCTGTAATTGAGTATGAATACAAGTCAGTGGTACAAGTTGACCAGTCGTAATTACAGATATCCACAATGAACATTTACACTCGTGAGGAATTAAATGCTGATATCAGGCATTAACATTCTTTTTAGAGAAAATTAATTGTAGATATCTGATTAAATGTTAAAAGGGCCTACCACAGAGACAAGACATATTTATTGTGTGTGTGCGTGTGTGTGCGTGTGTGTGCGCTCGCACGCGCTATAATAATACAAACCCCAAAGTTGGAGGCAGCAAAGCGGTCGGAGGCGGACACGTTGGTGGAGGCGGTGGTGTGGGCGTAAAAGGCGTTGATGTTGGCCAGCAGGGTGCTCATCACTGCAGGGACGCCAGGACACATGTACTTTGACGACAAACAGGCAAAGTGCCTGAGACAGAGAAGCACAAGGAAAGCTCGATGAAGACGTGATCTTCGCACTTCACTCACAGCTTGGCCTTTATTTGGTCAGCCCTTGTCCTCTCAGGGGTCTCGTTTCCACCTAATGATCCCTGTTAGGAGTGGTCACTTCATCTGTCCATCAGCAAGCTGCAACATCCAGGCTGAAGGACAGCATCAGTATGAAGCATGACACTTCATGGAGACTAATCCATCTTCAGCCCATTTACAATTGATTTTCTTTCATTTGGAGGCCAACAGGGAATGACGACGGCATTGAGAGGTGCTTTGATATGAGAGCAAAAGGCAGAAAGGGTGAGGAACAGGGGAGGGGGGTGAGGAGGGGACTGAATCTCTGTGGTTTGAAGTTTAGTTTCTCTCCTGCGTCCCTGCTTTATTTTACTGTTTCATTCACCTTTAGATGTAGGATGTTAAGTTACTGCTGGTGAAAATTCTGCATTTCCTTAGTTTGTTGCTTCCAAATAGAAGTATTTAAAAAACAAAATAATAGGGGACTTTTATTGTGCGAAATGTATAGGAAATTAAATGTATGAATCCACTATTTTACAGCCGTGGCTTTGATGACCACTCACAGCCGAGATTGGTCACTGCTTTCAAACGTCATCAGTTAAAGACGCACCTTCAAGCAGGTAGCCCTGTTGTAATGGGGATGGGCTGATGGGCCGAGTCAAACCGAGTCTAGTGTATGGATTAGCCTCAGTATACAGGCAGCAAGAGTTATATCTCAGACTCACGTCATGGCCTGGTAGATGGACTCGATCCCGTAGCGCATGGCAAACTCGTCCACGATTTCCTGTGCCACGTCGTCATAGTAGACTTTCCACCCATCGTCTCCACGACCTTCTGGGATTTTCACCGCACCCTGACCCAGCACATCGGTTGAGTGGTGGAACAGGTTCTAAAGTGGACAGAAACATCACCTTAATGTCATTAGAATGGCTTTTAGAGATCTGAACCAGTTTTTACCAATGAATTTATGACTTGATGGCCAACTTGTTGAAACTGGAAAATTTCTGGGTACAGTTTTGGACTCCCAGGTGAGCTTCTAGTATGTTTTCAAGAGATGCTCACAGCGGCTTCATCTTGTTAGGAAACTCAACTATTGTTGAGAGTGTTTAAAGTCTTTACCTTCCTGCTTGGTACGGCCACCTAAACTGTAGGTCTAATAAAAAACTTTCTAGGATTGTGTCAATCGCGAGGAAAAGAGTTGGCAAACCCCAAAAGCCCCTGATCCAACAACGAGAGAGAAAGCGAGGAGCAACTTGGCAGAGAGCTCCCACCCTCTCTTCAGCCAGTTTGAACCTCTGAGCTCTGGGAGGCGCTATAGAGTCTCTCTGGCAACTAAAAATATATATTTTTTAAATAATTTATCATCAGTGCCATCAATATCCTCAACTCTACAAAGTGACGGATAAGACCCCAGACACTGATATAAATCGTTTAATTCCGTATGTGTCTATGTGTTGTACTAACTGCTCTGTCTTTTATGTTGTGGTGTGCGAAAGACAAGTTTCCACTCTGGTGGACAATGAAGATATATTCTGATATACGCCGATCAGCCACAACATTAAAACAACTGACAGTTGAAATGAATAACATTGATCATCTCGCTACAGGTCAATATTCTGCTGGGAAACCCTGGATCCTGGCAT
>JBBPCS010000729.1:10984476-11021325 GCA_037974645.1 Hollardia meadi | reverse complement strand
CCAAACACCCTTGCAGACCAAGCACACACCCCCATGGCACCGGCACACCCCGATGACATTGGTCCCCCAGCAGGACACTGTGTGCTGCCACACCACAAAAACTGCTCAGGAACAGCCTGAGGAACGTGACAAAGAGTTTAAAGTCTCGACCTGGCCTCAAAATTCCCCAGATCCAAATCTGATTGAGCCACATGGGACGTGCCTGAAAAAATACGATCCATGGAGAGCTGTTGGCATGAGGGGGTTTACTTTGCCTGAAACAATGTTTGGGTGGGTTTCATGGGTCAAAGAACATCCACATGAATGCCAGGACCCAGGGTTTTCCACTAGAACATTGCATTGTAGCCATGATCATCACATGATCTGTCAGTGGTTTTAATGTTGTGGCTGATCGGTGTAGGTTTATCAAGGACAAGGAGGGAGAGAGATCAGTCACATCACGGCCAATTTGCACCAAAAGATTCCAGCATTTTTTGTTAAATGCCAAATAAAAATTAGTCCTATTAAACACAATTACCCTGTGAGAGTCGGAAACAATAACAAAAAGATCATAGTTAAAAAAGTCAAAAGTGACTGAATGAGTACAGAGAGGTATGTTTAGGTTCTACTGCAGAACCAGGTACCTCATGCAAACAGGTGTACTGCACATGATACGGAGCCACTTTCTCCTCTCCTTTGATCTCCACGTTGATTTGGAGGCGAATGGCACCCGACACGGCTGACTTGTCTGTCCTCTTCTCTGTAATTAAACAAACACACACACTGATTCATAACTCCACTCCAAATGTGTGACACCAGGTCCGTTACCACAGCAGTAATTACAGACTATTAACATGGCAGCTCTATTGCAGGGGGTTCCGTTTCTGCAGCTTGAAGGCGGTGCAGAGCCGGCGGCACTAATAGAAGTCCTCCAGCTGATGGTGAGGGAGACGATGGCAGCTTCTCTGGAGGTGGAGCGCTCGGCGGCTCAACCCTGCCATTAGCCCCTACAAGGCACGTCATTAGGGGTAATTTGTACATGTCGTCGGAGCGGTCGATTTCCGACTGCTGCTTGATAATCACACATCAGGGGGAGAAAGTGAGGAGGGGAGCGCAAGCAGATAGAGATGTAGAAGGACGGGGCATTTTATATGACTGTTCGTTAATGTTGCTTCCTAACCAAACAAGTGTTTTCCTCGTGTGATTATCAGAGGGATATTAAAATGAGCCCTTCATGTGTCCCAGTTTAATAGAAACAACATTCATATTCAGTATTGTGCTGTTCCGATGTAGGATTTATTGGGTGAATTTCAGCAATGTAATCAAGTAGAGATGATTTAGATTGAGATCAGAGCAGTATGACATAAAGCCTGAGGCGGGGAAATCAATCAATTAAATTCTGGTGAGTGTTTATGGACCGACAGTGAGGATAAATCTGTTTGACAACACAGAAGACATATTTTAAAAGAAAACAGACGGAGATAATAATAATTCAAACATATCCTACCAAATTCAGGGTTGTACGCCTCCGCGCACCAGTCAAGTCACAGTTTCTATCCCTGTCTGTCCAGACTCGTATAATAATATGTAGTGACTAATAGAGAGCTTGATCACATGGTGCAACGACAATCACTTGAAGCTCGATATCAAGTTTCAAAATCAAAAATCTTGTGGTAGACTACAATACTTCAAATATGGGGATTATTTACACACATGTTCAACCTGGCAGCACAGAAGATGTATACAATCAGCACAATTTCAAGGTGGACACTCAAGATTTAAACAAACCACTAACTGGCCTTCCTGAAAATAGAACTCTTAACCCACCAAACAGAAACACAAAGACGTGGTGGGACTGTACGCCTCTTCAGAGGCAGATCAATCCTTGATTAAGGGAACAAAATGTACAATGAAATCCAACTTGTCGGAGATGATTCCCTCGCAAGCCGATGAGAGAACGCTTTAGGTAGAACTATGCAAAACAGACGTGGTAAATCAATGAGGAAAACATGCATAAAATATATTTACATGGCACCCCCAAGAGAAAGAAAAGCTCTTACTCTCGAATCCTGCCAGAGTTAAAGATGTAGCAGCTATTAGAGTTATAACCTTGTTCCATCACATCCTTAACTTCGGAAAATACACCAATAAGACAGACCATGTTTCATTCCTCTTCTTACTGTATGTCCATAAATAAGATGGCAAACTGACCCAGGTTGTACCAAACGTCCATCTCTCCGCTCAGCGTTCGAACTTCGATGATACTCTGGCCCAAGAAATCATCAGATTCCCTCTTGAGACGCTGCTTCACCCTCGACTTGATGTCGTCATCCTCATCCCACACGCGCACTTTGATTCGGTCTGAGGAATTGTGGCACTCGCTGGTGATAAAAAAAAAAGAAAAAAGTAATGACAAAACATCAACTAAAAAATAATATAACAGAAGATGCAATTAAATAATAAAGTTGGTACAGAGGAACAACCATGAAGGCAATGTGTGATCTTTAAAGGTGAAATTTGTAAAAATATAGCCAGAATTTGAAAGTACCTCCAAAGGTATACAGCGAAGCACATTACCAGAGTACCTGCCAACTGCTGTCACTATACTGTCACAACTGTTAGCTCAATTAGAAGTCTGCCTAGATTGCAACTGTATCACACTGGGCTCTGGAGCCTGAACATGGCTTCTCTTCGGTAAAAGAGAGAAACTTGAATTCAGAAGGTGTACGGTTGTATTTTTCTGTTTAATAAGGAAAAAAGCTGTAAGAATATTTCCTTTCTTGACATTTTGAGTTTGTTTTGTTTACTTATTAGACTAAACGCTAAGAGAGCTTGTGAAACTTGGCGAACTCTCCGCTTGTATACATCTCCCAGCTGAAACTACGGGGGGCTATCGGACTATCGCCTCTAGAGGTACAAAGTGGTATTTTGAGACAGGACGGGCCAGGGCTAGCTGGTTAGCATGCTAACTTCAGTAGATATCTCTGCAAATGAATGTTTTAAACTAAAATTGTGGCCATATCTTGCAAATCAGACCTTGAAGCTTGGGGCCAACTATGCTTGCTGTTATATGCTATAAGCACTCACACTATAACAATGAACCTTGTTTTACATTTATACACACATTCAATAACCAGATATGTTGGTGACTTACAAGTGGAACTTCTCCTCCCAGACAGGATTGAGGTTGCCATAAATGGTCTTGGTCCTCTTCTTGGTCTTGCCCACCTGAACAGTGACATATGGATCGCTGGATCCTGTCTTGTCCTTTGCCTGAAGTCCTTGGGCACAAACAACTATCGCAATGATGGACAAACAAATACATAAGGAACAACCATTAGCATGAACAAAAATCACATAATTGATGCTGAGGAGTGAACGTTAATGTTGTAGTGATACCTGTGATGGTGATCTTGGCTGACCACTTTGAGGTGCCGTCCAGCACGCTCTGCTTGATGGTCTTCATCTGCTGAGCATGGATGGCTTTGCTGATGACAAACACCTCCCTGATCAGTTCAAAGATTTCTGGTTTGTTCCTTTCCCTGATCTTCATCCTGTCCTTCATGGCCATAATAATATTCTGAGTGCGGTCTTCAGCTCCATGCTTGGAGCTCTTCTCCGCAGCACCTGAACATTTAACAAAAATGTACACGGATTGAAATCGACTTATTCTGTTGGCAGCTGTGGATGTGATGAGATACCGAAGCTATTAAAGTGAAACTGCTCAACAAACTACTCATAAAGCTCTGTGCCTGAACACAGCACTTGTTTTCGGGGCAGTACTCACGCTGCAGACAGTCAGCATTCAGCAGCTCTTGGCACTTCTCGTGACACTTGACCCCACACTCAGAACAACGCATGCCTTGTCGGGCTATACCCCACAGCAGCCCCTCACACTCATAGCAGTATGTGGGCGTGGTGGCAGTCCACACCTCGAAGTTATGCGGCGTAGTGCAGGATATGGGGTAGATAAGAGCCTGCAGGGTCTTCTTGTACACATGGTTCTTCTACAGATGGAAAAGGTTTTTTTAATGTATGAAATTCCTGAATTAGTTATATTCTGTGTCTCAATTCAGGGACCGCGCCCTACAGCTTCGTAGGTATTGTTGTATCAGCAGCATTTCTCGGCCGCATTTGAAGGAGCTTTTGAAATGGGACTTCAAATGGTGCCTTTGAAGGATGTGGCCATTGGATTGAGACACAGCGATAGTGAGAGAAGATAAGAAAGAAGGCAGAATGCTGGGTGATATAAAACACCTACAGCATGAGCCCTAGCTTGTTGAGACACTAGGACACCATAAGAGCACTGAAATTTTAAATCATAATCTTTTTTTGTGAAAGATGAAGGCAGAGAAATTTTCAAGTGTTGATTAATCAATTAATTGATCGAAAAATCTATTTATTTGCTGGTTCCAGCTTCTTAAATATAAGGATTTGCTGCTTTTCTTCATCATTGATGATTGTAAATGAAGAGTCTTTGTGTTTTGGACTGTTGGACAAAAGAAGAACCTGAAGACGTCACCTTGGGCTCTGGGAAAATGATTTTTTTGACATTTTATAGACTAAACGATTGTGAAAATAACTGGCAGGTTAATTGATAATGAAAATAATCATTAATGGCAGCCCTAAATGAAGAAAATTTACAGTGTTATACTTACCAGTTCCTCATCCTTGATCGAGGACCGTGCAGCCATGGCAGATGTGATCCCCGCCTTCCTGGCTTGGATGAGCGACTGAACAACAAAGAACATTTTGGCTAAGTCAGCATCTGTCAAACGCGTAACAACCCACATCCAAGCACGCCTCAAACGATGAAGGTCAGTATGGTTGAAAAGGTGGGCGGGGTTGTAAGGGTGGTGAGTAAGGTTAATTCTTAGCAGATCAGAAAACCTATGTTAGTTCTAAGCAAAAAGGATGAGGTTACACCCATATTAACACTATAAAATGCTAATATAACCATCAGCCATAGATTTTTGCAGGAGTGTTAGTCGTGTACTTGTGCTTTTATTATCTATCTGTACATGGCTCAGCAGGTGAAGGTGATGGGAATGATTTGTTAATTATATATTTTAATCATAATATCAAGTAGGAAGACCCATGACCAAGAGGATGCATGCAAATGCTTTCATCTGCTGAGATCAAAACGCTATCGACATAAATGCTACTTTTTATTTGTCCCACTTGATATTTTGCACTTCAGTAGAAAAGGGAGTGGCAGCTGGGTTCTATTGACTTACCATAGCCTGACCAAGGAGAGTGAATGCATTCAAGAGAGTTGTGGGGAATATTTCAGGTTTAAGAGAGGAGGGAGAGAGAGATTAGCAGTCTGATTTCATGTTCGTCTCCATGTGTTGATAACAATCTCATCCCAAATTCAGCTCAAAGCTACAAGAATACAACTGTGACATATTGTGGTGGTCTCACAAACAGAAAACAAACAGGATGACATATGACATACAGTATATACTGTACATGTACAGCACAGGAATGAGGTTAGTACTGACCACATCGCTGACCAACGGGATTGGCTTCTTTTTACGCAGGTCTGGCATGCTGTCAATTCCATACAGACCAGATCCACCACTGAGCACCAAAACAAAAACAGCACAAAAGTTAATAAAAAGTACTCACATACAGTAACACATCAGGACATTTTCACCAAATGAAGGTGTTAACTCTACGTGACTTACCCTGGTTTGACCCAGGCCTGTCTAGCGTTGGGTTCTTCATCTCGAACCTACAAGATTTCAAATGTGAGAACTCAGACTGAGGACTGACACACAGTAGTATATCATGAAAAGACGGAGGTCATGGAAAGTTGCATTTGGTTGAGTTTCACCTCTCTGGTGTTGCAGAGCATGCAAATAAAAAAATAATTCATGGTGCCTTTGAAACACAGGATCAAATTAATGTAGCTGAACTCTTTTAATTGGAAAATATGGTATGTGAGATGCAATGGCAGAATACTGAAAAAAACACAGTAAATTGGGACACATCAATTATTTAACTTTTTCCTCAGTTTCCCAGGATTAAAGCAAGAAAGCAAAAAGGCAAAAAAATTGTGTGCGCAATGTATTGAATGAAATATTACATGATTTTAAAACAGCTTCCATGCCTGAAATCAGTTATGAGTTTCTGTTGGCGTTCGAAAAAAAGTCTGGTAAAAACAAACTGGGGAGCTGTACTCTAAAGCTACAACATGAATGAAACCATGATAAACTACTTATCATACAGAATAATTTGAAAGACTAAGTTTTCAATAAATATTACATTTCTGCCCAAATAATGACCTGTATCATTTGCATATTATGCATTGAAGTGCATACAAGCACTTCCTTTGACAAAGAAAAGTTAAGGGGAAAAAAAACAATCATCCAACAATTATCCAACAACAATCACAGAAAAAAATAAAGAGTAGCTTAAATATGGAGGAAATGTTATGTCAGTAACCTGATTCTCTTCTCTTCCAAACTCTGCAAAGAAAAAAATTCACAGAAGAATTAGAAATTCTCTGGAGCAGCTACAATTAAGTAACTTTCTTCAAGCATATTTTGATTGAAAGAGACAAAAAACGAGACCTGTTTAATGCTAAATAATCTCAATGCTTGCGGGCTTGCCAATGATTAAAGTCTAAGAAAATATTCTTAAATATACCTGGGGTAAACTCGTCTTGAGACTGGGACCCCTGAGACCCTTCAGAGCCGTGGGACCCCTGGGACCCCTGAGCAGATTTGGACAGTCTGTGACGGGTTTGCCTCTTTTCCCTCAGAATGCGCTGGAAGTTAGCTATACGTTCTCTGTGACTGGCATCGGTTAGCATTCCTTGAGTCCCCTCATCAAGAATCTGGTTTTCCCTAATTGGACTCAGCCGCACCTCATCTGTATTGAACCCTGGACCCAGTGCACTCTCTGCCTGTCTTTCTGTACATTGGTCTGGTGTTGAGTCAAGGTTGGACAGTTTCTCCTCTGTTAGACACTCTCCTTTGCCCTGTGAAACCTCTACAGGGCGACACTCAGTTGGGGTGCAGGGAGAGTGGACTGCTTCATGGGGAGATGCTTGAAGGGAGCATGGCAGGTTCTCAGGTGTCTCCATGTAGACCGAAGCCTCACCGTCCTCCTTTGGAGTGTAATTTTCTGTCAGACTAACCTCTCCCTCTGTGTCCTCTGCACTGCTCTGCTCCTGGACACTGGTCTGTCTGACAGGCGATGGAGATGCCTCAGATCCACAATCCTCTTTAACATCGTCAGGGTTGGATCCTTCCAGCTTTTTTAGAGCCCCTTTCAAAGCTGACCTGAAAGTGAGCACAGCCTTGCTAAAAGTTGTTACATCAAAACTTACATTGGAGGTGGTCTTGGCACTATCAGGATCCATTTCAGAGGACACCTGTGACAGAGATTCCCCTGCTTCATCCCTGGAGATGCTAGGATCTGTCCACTCCCTGTCCAAACTGTCATTAGACCCTAGATCAAGAGTGTCCCCAGATGATGGACAGTCATCACACGGTGGCTCCAGGTAACCATCATTACAGTCTGTCAGCACTGTAGAGCAACTCAGACTCCTGGAGGGTTCACTACTGAGTTCATTTGGACAAGCATCCATGGTGTGGTAACCAGAACCGCGTGAGTACGGACAGTTTGCAGAACAGCGGCACTCCAAGTTTTCTTCCTCAGTTTGTAGTCTTTGGAGCCTCCAGTCCACCACACTGGAGGAACTCGAAGGAGGGTCGTAATGGGGCCCAAACAGCAGTGAGAGATGTTCAGAGCTGTTGTGTGAAGAGTGACCTGGTGTGCTGCTTTCTGTCTCCTCTGTGGCACACCTGTCCCAAACACCTGGACAATTCTCAAGCTCTTCTGTGCTGTTTGCACAAGAGCAGACGTCCTCCTCACTCCAACCGCCTTCTCCACTTACACTGTTCTGCATACCAACAGAAGGCCACCGATCTGCGTCACCAGAGAGAAAACCTGCTTCTGGACTGAGACACGATGACAAAGAGCTGGTGCTCTGGCAGCCATGGGAACGATGAAGCTTCAGGTAGCACAAGTCAGGTTTTGTAAGGCCTAGGACCTGCTCCAGGTCCTCTTGGTCTGTTTGTTGGTCTGACTGGAGAGTGACTCTATAAACGTGGCATTGTTTGGGTGATCTATGAGATGGTAGACATCCTGAATGAAGAGATGTAATGGCGTTCTGCCGACCCAGGCTTCCTCGCCTGATGCGGGTTGTTTTAGAAACGGGACTAGGATGAGGTGTGGCTGAAGCCCCAGAGTACAGCTCACCTATTTCACTGAGCACTGCATCCACACAACACGATACTTCATCCACTGAGCCTCGCACAGATGTTAGGTACTGCCTCAAGTCAGATATTTCCTCCTGGATCTTGTTGATGCCTTTCAGCTCTTTCAGGATATGTTCCACTATTTTACTAGATCCTTGTTCCCCCTCCATCTCCTCCTCCTCTTCTTCATCTCTGAGGCTGTCAGTGAGCTTGGGTACACTATCCTTCACAACCCCAATGCCATCCTGGCAATCAGAACTGCTGCTCCCTTCCTGAGACGAGCTGAGATCAGCTTCGGTGTCCACTAATGAAAGGCCATGAAGGGAGTTATCCTCTGGCCCCTGCAGGCACGTCTGCAGCTTTCTGTGCAGGCCTTGCCCCACTTTGGGGTTCTTCTTCTGCAGGTCCCCCCTTTTGGGCAAGAGTGGACATAGCTCTGATTTGTAAGCTTCATCCTGTCCACTGAGGCGTCCTGTGGGGAACATCCCTGAGAGGTGGCACTCCTGATCAGCTGTTCCCACACATGCACAAACCACCGTCTGAGCGACTCCTCCTTAAGGGTGATGTAAGCACAAGCCAACATTTTTAAACTTCCAGTCCCTGAGTGTCTGCACCATGACTGACAAGATAATATTTTTTTGTTGACAAAGCAGTGAAAACTCTGAGCACTGATCTACATTTGTTACTATAGGAATCTCATTTGGTTGGTAGCTTTGCTATGCCTTCATTCTACAACGTCTATGTCATAAAATAGCGAAAGAACGAAGAAAAACTTATCTGCCACTTAAAAAGGAGGAATGCATTTTTTCACATTCATATTTCTCATTTTAAGTCATGAAAGTGGAACGACAATGCAGAGAATCAGATAAACAGTTTTATCACATATCATATTCCGTTTGAATTTACTGGAATTCTATTTTTTATGACCAACAGACCAGACAGTTAAGAGAGAAAAACAAGAACAAGAACTACTCTGATATTTGAAGTCACTGTGAGAGACTACACTACTGCAGACTGAACACCATGCAGCTGCACAGATCTCAGTAATTAGGATGCTTTGGAAAGGCAGCTTGGTAATTAGGTGACAGGTCAATTCTTTACTCTAAGGCCATGTCATTCTTTCACACCCATCCCAGCTGCATGGCTTGTTAGGTTTGATCCACTGCTCACAGTGTATATGTCTGATAGCATTACATAATCCAGGAAAGGCTACAAAAATTAGCCACAGCTCAGTGATATCATGTTTGTCAACTGAGCACCACCTTGTAGTTAGAAAATTGCTCCCACCTAGATTTTTTGTACAGTTAGTTTGATCAGAAACATAGTTATAACACTGAGTTGGTTGTTCAGTGCGAGATGTGTGTATTAGTTATTTATTACTTTGACTTAGATGTTCAGTTCTAGGCTATCCAGTTTCTGATAAAGTTTAGGTTTTTCATTTCCATCATTGTTCAATGTTTTTTGCGGGAGTGGGTGTAGTGATATTGGCCAATTAATTGGTTATCGACTTTTCCCTGCTACAAACCATCAATATTTTATTGCCTTTGAAAATACACTATCGTCTATTCTAACCCAAACCATCCTTTCCTAAACCTGACCGAGTAGTTTTGTTGCCCAAAACTAACCAAACTGCAACAGAAAACTGAAAATAAAATAATAAGTCAACTTAGTTTCACACGGGACATGATCCCTCCTCTCGTGGGTCAATGTCTTGTGTTCGAAATATTCAATCTGTGGGGTCACTCTTTATACTACATCACATGACATCCTAAAGCCTTTCTGCCAGAAAGCCCTGAAGGCTAACTTCTCCCATCTGCAAAATGTTCTTGAAGCAGTTGAGGTTTGAATTACAGCCTTAAACAAAAGTTTTTAAACTGCCTCATACTATGCATTAAGGACACATGATGATTCCTAGCCATTTTTCTCCACTCTTTGAATTAAGTTGACTAGAATTATTTGGGGAATTTATTTTATAGGATAACATAGCCTAATAAGAGTTTAGTTGCCAACTACATTAACCCACCGCTGCACTGGAGGTTTCCAATAAAACCCAAGGGTGTGTTTTAACCTGTTATGGGTTTGGTAATAAGAAAAGTAGAACGTTTCCTATCACTCCTGAGTTTGTAGCTAAATGGAATCTGGGTATCTGAAATTAACTGGGAGCATTATGATAGCTAGAAATATTCTGCAATTTCTGATGACTTCATTAAATTTGCTCTAAATAAATATGAACATTTGTTGTGTAACACATTTGGTATCAACTCCACTCAACTACACTTCTGGATGGCACTGGCTCATTTCACAGACAGCCATAGTCCTCCATGTGTGCACTCTAATAATCAGTGATTTATTAGTTGTAACTGTCCAGGATAAAGAAAGGTTGAAGGACTCATTGGGTCATGGTGATAGCCTGCAGCAATCTCTTTTCTCAAAATTCTCAAAATGGTCTATGGCCCGAATAAAAAAAAGACTAAGAAAAAAAGATAAGATCAAAATCTTATCAAAGAATGACGTTTGCTGTGAAAATGTAGATCACCTGAAGCAGACTGAAATTCTGTAATTTCTGTTGAAGTACTAAGACACAGAAGACCTAATACTTTTCTATGTACATTACCCAAATATAGGTTGGTGTTATTTAATTAAAGTCTACACAAAAGTGCATAAAAGGACAGAAACATATATTAAAATGTAAGTCTTACCTTACAGGAAAAAGATCAAGAACAACCTGTAGATATCATTTTGCAAGATCAATTAAATCCAGAAGGTTAAAGTGATGATTTTTCAGGTGAACTGAGTGAATGTCTTGCCTCAGCAGACCTTCTTTAACTGACAGAGATGTAGAAGTGCAGAATCCCTCATTTCTACCGCGGGAATGGCGAGCGCGACAGAGGTTTACCCTCCGATAAGCAGCCATGCCTCCTTCCCTCCCACCTCCTGCATGCTTCCTCTGCTCTTTCCCCTTCTGTCCTCTATTCCAAGCACAAAGCCAATCAGAGGCTGTCCGACTGCCAGCTCTCTTCTTCTGTGTTTCCACATCTGTCAATTGCTGATTTTTCTCTTTCAAGTCACAAAAAGTGAAAACACTCCTGATAACATATCAGTGCTGCTGGTTTCTCAGCACTAACTGGTTTCCTTGCCTCATTAATGACAAGTAGAAAGACATTTTTATTCAAAGATTGCAGCTCAGTCGTATCAAACTGATATTGGAAATGTTTCCACTTCATGCTGAAGATTTGTGTGCAGACGAAACTCTAAAAAAGCCATGCATCTCCTCTCATTCTATTGTTCTACAATAAACAAACGTGAGGGTGTTTTACAGTTTTACAGAGATTAACAACCATTTCTGATTTATTAGTCGTTTCAGCATTCCGACTTGTGCAATTCCCTTCATCCTGTAACAAATGGCACTTACAGCAGACAGCTTTCACCCCGCTTTCCATTTATATTCACACCTTCCATCAGCCGTCATTTACAGTACATGTTCATCTCAACCGTTCTATGCAAACCAATCATTAAAATGGAGCCAGAAGAAGTTCTATATGAGCTGAACCCCTGAGAGATTCCGATGTTTTCATTACGACCATCCTCTAAAGAGTTCCAACTGGATTAGACTCAACATCTGTTGAAATGTGCTGCAGACAGATTCTGTAGAAGTGGTTCTGGAGATTGGTTCAATGTGATGTGATAGAGATCAAGACAATGATTTCCTACTCTATCAAACCACATTTCATGTACTGAAACAATTCATTGCCTAAAAGCAAAGTATGGGCTCCAAATGGTACAAATCATCACCATCAAGACCTTTGTCTGAGAATTTAACAGTATAAACAAAGGTAAAACGATTAAAGCTAAACAGCTCCAGTGATGCGATTGCCACACCCCCATCTAACATACCTCCACATCTCATTAGATTTTTCAAAGTAAACACAAAATTATTTCTGTCATGGCCAAGAGATGAAGAAGGTTAGTAAAGATAATATAACCACACTGGACAACTGTGGTCACCAGTAAAACACAAGGAACCAGCTATTAATGCAAATTACAGTTCCCTGAAGCAATGATTCATATGACAGATGAAGTAATGGACCTGTGGACAGTTTCGCCTCACAATCACAGCGCCATGAGCAGAGATACAATGAATCAATGAAGACTGAGAAAGGCAGAATCTAACATGAATTATAAATGTAATATTTAATTAAAATCTGGGCAGGATCGTCTCTCCTCTCTATTCAAGTAGCATATATTTGCTGGTAGCACAGAGGAGTAAGTTTATAACAAGTTGGCTGCAGTTACCATACCATGTGGACAGGAAATGTACAGATGGGTTGAACCATTGACATAAATAAAGACGGACGACGCATCTCCACTTCCTACCACTGTACAAAAATGAATCCAAAATATCCCGGATACGAGCACTGCCATCTTGCGCTGGTGACGTCATTTGGAGCCAGAGTCTGCCCCGACTCAATCATAAGAACTACCTAAAATGACAGAAATCATCTTTGGGAAAAATTTATTTGACGTGTACTTTGAGTTTTTAGTTTGGCCCATGTCCCATCTGCTAACATGGAGGGGGAGGAGTGGTTTATGACCTATACTGCAGCCAGCCACCAGGGGGTGATCCAGATGTTCACTTTTGGGGAGCTCTCATGTCGCCCATCTTAATATACAGTCAATGGGTTTAACCAAATCAAATACACTCAACTTTAACCTGAAAATTAATTCTGGGGTGCCTTTGCAAGAAACTAATTCAACTGTTGCTGTGTACCCTGGGTCCAAAATTAACAACTGTCAAATGACAAATGTGGGTAGATTTTCCGTTTGACTTCTTGGTGCATTCAGGTACACCTCATGAACTCTGAAACCTACATTGCTTTGTACAGCAAACTCAAATGGCCACAGATGGGGTTTTTTCTTTCCTTTGTTAAAATTTCTTTCAATAAAGCATTTTTAGATGCTAAAATCACAACAATATTCCATTAATTTCTACACAAATCTACTCTACTTGTTATCAGCAAACTTTACAATATTCTTGTACAACAGGTCCCCTGTATCGCTGTGATAATTCTGTTGTTTTACTGCAGCATTTTTTTAATAATTAAATACTACAAAGCATAATATTGTGATACTCAAGTGTATCGGTATTTTGTTACACCCCTTGGGCACATATGCAGTTACTGCAGTTTTAATATTATTCTTATACATTTTAGTGCATCATCTTAAACAACCAAAGAGGTTAAACTCAACCAGAATTGAAGTGGTTGTATATGTCTGTGTATGCATGTGTGTAATCTGTGTGTACAGGTGGAAGAAGAGGGTGAGAAAGTGAAGACAGAAGAGGGGATGAGAGATCAGATATTGGTGGAAGAACCGATGTGAAACTCTGCCTACCTCCCGCAGCTGAACCCTGACTTTATTAATGGCCTTCAACCAGCGAACTCTGGATGGGGAAATGGGTAATGGCGGCCCATCATCATGGAACCTGGGTTATGTGGATTAAAGAGTATAAAAAGATGGAGACAATCTCTCCGTTCTCATGCATCTTCATCATAGCACATTGAAAACTGAGTTGAATTCTGAGCTAAAACCGTACCTCTGGAGTTTAGAGGAGCCTCTCTCTGCTGGAGTGTCATTTTTCAGGACCCATCCTACTTCAGGGGACAGCCTATGTATCTCCTTCTCATCGCCAGTTGAGTGTCCGTTGGTGGGAAGGTGGCCGTTGGTGCGTGGCTGCCCGTTGGCAGAGGGGTGAAAGCCAGTACTGTGGTAGGAGTGGAAGGACTCCTCCAGTTCTGACCCTCCAGTGCTCTCCTGACCAGTCTCACTTAGCTGGGAGCTGGTCTGGCTCAGGTTTCCTGACGACCCAAAGCGACTACTGTCCACTGGACTACAATGGTGAGAGAGGAGAGAGGAGTGAGGAAAATATTCAATGTCAGAATATATTTTTTAAAGATCAGAATTGGTTATAATACTATTTTTCCTCTTGCCAAAGCTAGATAAGTGGGGATTGTTACATAGACCTAATTGCAACTTTTTCTTTATTTTAGAAATAGTTTCACTACTATTTACACTGCTGAAACAATCAACCCATTAAACATTTTTGGCTGTAATAAACCCCACCAAATCTACTAAAAACTGTGTGCAAATGCTATCTAACTATTTAGCAAAGGTCTACTGTTATTAATAACCTCTCTCTATGTTCAACTGGCACAGCTACACACACCAAATCATGCCCTAAAAAATACCCAACCTTTCAGTGAAGCTGTTGCATGTTGGAAAATAATGAAAATGTGAAGATTATATTAATGTGATAGCATGTGCATTATAGACTGCATATGCTTTTCTTACATCATTTCAGTTCATTTTCAAATAAAAATGGCATACATCAGTATGCTCTATTTTAAGGTGTGTGGTATAAAATCTAATGTAAGGGATAGTTCTGATTAAAAAGGGAATATTTATGCACACAAATACATCTGCATATTTTATAGTCAGTTATAGTCAGTCAGACAGAACGCAAACAGCGTACGATGGTTAGTTAGCTGAGATCGATGACAATTAAATATGCAGATTTTATATGTGCGTTTGAAATTTCACCTTTTATAAAGAGGCATTCCATAACTAATTTAATTTTTAGGGGCACAATGCAGAGTAGCTCCATTTAAAAGATTTAAATTTCTGGTTTAAATGTTAAAATTTGATTTACATAATAAATATAAAATAATTTTCAGCATGTAAAACAATACACAACACAAATGATACAATGATGACAGAATTCCATGCTCAAGCAAAATGTACCTTATTTATAATGTTGCTGACAGTCATGCTTACATTTGATCCTATAGAAAGGTCTTTCATCTCTCTTTAATAAACTAATAATGATCAAGTACATTGATTGTGAATTGCCCATGATGATAAAAATATGTACATTTTGTTTTGGAATTCTGTTTTGAAATGACATGAAAAAAAATGTAGATGCTACAACAAAAATACCCACATCAAAGAAGACACACACACATACATACATAGACTCCAGCTAAAATGCTAAATGAGACTAGTGAGGACGGATGGACTGCAGAGCTGGACAGGGAATACATTTTTGGTCAAAGTCAATGCATCATAAATGGTGAGGGGGGATGCCATTTATTATGCTTCTACTAGCCTTTTTGCATTCAATAGCTCCTTCTTGGACTGGTTGTCCAGCTGCACTCCAGAGGTAGGACCTGCAGAGGGGGATGTTTCTACAACCATTTCCTTCTCCTTTGGGGTCAGGGATGCTGAAGGATCTACTTCAGGAGTGGAGATGCAAATCTGGGGGTTTGTGATATCATCTGTGGAACCTACCGAATTTGTTTTTTGGGCATCAGATGTTGAAACCTTTTGTACAGTGTGTGTTTGACCACTTGTTGGCTTGTTGTTAGTTTTGGGTTGAGATGTTATAACTGGGACAGCTTGTGGTGGTTCTGCCTGCCAAGGAAAACTTATTTTTGTCCCAAATAATGAAGTGGTGGGTGGCTCTTGTTTTCCAGTAACAGGTTTTTCCTCTTGAAATAGGCCACCAGAAAGGGTTTTCAATCCTGAAAACAAACCACTGCCTCCTTCTGTTTGAGGCATTGACAGAGCACCTGACGGCATTGTTGATGAAAATAGGGATCCAAGAGATTTTGCTGCATCACTCTGTGTAGATATAAAACCAAACAGAGACTTTGCTTGAGGGGGCTCTGCATTGTTGGGCAACTGATTAACTGAGGGAGCTACATTAATATGGGCTTCTTGGGTAGCAGGTGGGACTGATTTGTCACTTTCTTTACCCTCAGGGTCTCCTTTAATGACCAGGGGCTTCTCATGTATCGTCTTTCCATCAACAGCAGACTTTTCTTTTTCAGTATTATCTACATTATTGGTGAGGTCAGATGTAGTGTATAATGAAACAGAAGTGGTTTCTGGACAAACTGTCTCAGATGCCACGGCACTACTACTTGCTTGGCTGCTTGATTGTTCTCGATCGTTATGTGGTAGGGTTGAGTCCACAGTTTTATTTGTGCTCGTCTCAGTGCTGGATGGGGATACTTTGGGTGGCACACTTCCATTCTTAATCTGTGGCTGTGGAGTAGTGCCAGGTGTTGGCTTGGGTTCAGCTGGGAGTGGTTCAGATGGCTGAGGTGGTTTTCCCATATCCCCAAACAAAGATCCGCCTATGCCACCAAGTACTGATGCTCCAGTCTGTGGTCCTTCAGTCTGAGTAGTAACTCCTCCAAACATTCCTCCAAGTAAAGAAACACCAGGCTGTGCTGCTGCCACAGACCCTCCAAACATACCACCTAGTAATGATCCACCAGTCTGGGGACCTACAGACTTTGCAGTGGATCCTCCTCCAAACATCCCACCTAATATTGACCCTCCAGTAGTGGAGGCAGTGGTTGAAGGACCAGACTGCAGAGCAGACCCCTTGAATAAACCTCCCAGTAATGATACCCCTGTCTGTGGAGCTGCCGTCTCTGTGTTAGACCCACCAAAAATACCCCCCAATAGTGATGTGCCAGCCTGACCAGTGGCAGCTTGGGGTGCTGTTCCACCTAGTCCAAAAAGTGAGCTCTTCTGCTGTTGCAGAGGACCATCAGTAGGTGCAACTGTTTGTTTGAAAAGGGAGGACATAAAGCCTGTAACTGTATCTGCTGATGAGTCAACAACAGGTTTCTCTGGTTCTGGAGACTTTTGTTGTCCCTGGACCACAGCACTTGCTGACTGAGTTTCTTGTTCTACTTTAGGTGGAATTGTATCTCGACTCAACTGATCACTCACAAGCTCTGGTCTTGCAGGTTGTTGTGCTTGTGGACAAATTTCAGATTCTTTAGACTGAATATCATTAGCTAAAGCACTTGTCTTCTCAGCATTTTGGGATTGAACTTCTTCTATGACACAAACATCAGTTTTGGGTAACCTTGCCCCAAGAGACTGAACTGTACTGTCAGGTTGCTGTAATATTTCTTCCTGTGCTTTGCTTTGGGTAGCAATATCAATCATAGATGTTTCAGGACTAGCTAAAGCTGGAGCAGTTTTACTGTCATCATTGGGTTTTGGTAGAAGATTAACACCTGAAGTAATGTCAGTAAGAGCTGTAGTTAACATTTTGTTGTCCTCATTAGATTTTGGTGTAGCTGTTGGAATGGGTGTTGAAGGCGGTACGGATCCTCCAAGCACTGACACTTCACTTTTATCAGGTATCTTATTAGGAGCAGAAGCTCCGGGGAAAATGCCACCCAGAAGAGATGTACCAGTCTGTTCAGTAGCTGTTTGAGAAGATGATCCCCCCAAAATACCTCCCAAAATAGAGCTACTATTTGGGGACTTTGAAGTTTGGTTTGCAGTCCCACCAAACATTCCACCAAAGGACCCGCTAGCTTGAGGTCCTGTAGTTGAAGCTGCTGACCCTCCAAAAAGCCCACCCAAAATGGATCCTCCAGTCTGAGATGCAGCAGCCTGGGGAGCAGATCCACCAAATAAGCCTCCAAGTAAGGATGTCCCCGTCTGAGGTCCTGCTGTCTGAGGAGCAGGTTGAGGAGCAGACCCTCCAAATAAACCACCTAGTAATGATCCCCCTGTCTGAGATCCTGTTGTTTGGGGAGAAGGGCCTCCAAACATTGCCCCCAATAGAGAACTTCCAGACTGGGAAGAGGGCTGAGGAGCAGAACCTCCAAACACAGAGAACAAACCTTTGGCTGGTGTGTCCTTGGGGCCTGATGATCCAGGAGCAGACACTGTAGGTGAAGGATCTACAGTGCTGGGCACAGAAAATAATGAAAGCAAACCTTTTCCTGGACTATCCGTAAGGGATTCGGCTTGTGAGGATGGAGTCTGTGGGCCTGATCCACTGATCATAGACAGAATGCCGGAAGATGGTGGTTCTTTAGAGGGAGCAGCATTGTCAGATGGACCTTGTGTGCTCATTTCCTTTCGCTCAGTGACACATTCTGTATTTGGTCCCTTAGATACAATATCAGTGCCTTTAATTGTCGTCCCCTGTATAGTATCTACAGTAGTATTAGTGGATGGCCTATCAAGCACTTCACTTGATATTTCACAGGTAGCTTCTGCCACTGGGACATGACTACTGGAAACAGATGACATTTGGGTAGAACCTTGTTGGAAAGAAGTATTTGGTGGCTCTTTAGTAGCGCTAACAATAGCAGATGATGAATTGGGAGCTTGTTGTGAAGGTGACACAACATCACTAAAAACAGAGAGTATACTCTTCGCGGGTTCTTTAGGTGCTGCAGTCCCTGGGGAGGTAGACAAATTTGCACTTCCACCAGTTCCTGGTGTTTGAGTAGTACTGGGACCACTAAACATGGAGAACAAAGATTTTCTTGGACTTTCACTAGAGGTAGACAAGCCACCCAATATTCCCCCAAGCCCTTGTGATTGAGGTTGTGCTTGTGGTTTAGATTGGGTCTGAGGTCCTCCTTGTTCTTGAGTTTGTGATTGAGCTACTCCTTGTTGAGATAAAGATGCTGGTGGCTGAGGTTGTGAAGGACTGGGATCACTAAACATTGACAACAGTCCCTTCATTGGGCTTTCAGTTGAACTTGATGACCCAGGCAGAATTCCTCCTAGAAGAGATCCTGTTTGGCCTTGAGACTGCTGGGTGCTGGGACCACCAAACATTGAAAGGAATCCTGTATTTGGGGGCTCTTTTGGAGGAACAGTTCCCTGTTGCGTTACCTCAGCAGCAGGCTTGGTTTGAGAAGGAGGCTGAGGACTTGATCCTCCAAACATTGCTAATAAACTTTTACCAAGTGATTCTTGTTGAGGAGCTGCATGTGGTGGACATGCTTGAGGCACGGGCCCAGTGTTATGTGAAGTCTGTGGAGGATTTGGCCCACTAAACATCGATAATATACTTTTACCAAGCGAGTCTTCATGTGGAGCTCCAGCTGATGCAGGTGTTTGAGATGTGGGTCCAGATTGGGTAGCTGCTGTTGAGCCTGAAAGCATTTCTCCAATTGAAAATCCAAACAGCCCACCAGATGGTTTGGTTCCTGTGTCCTGTTTTGTCTGTTCTGCAGGTGGCATAGTTTCTGACTGGCTCATAGCAGGGCCTGTGGAAGAATTGGGAGAAAATGCTTGGGATAAACTTTTGTTTGGGGGTTGACTCTGTGTGGGCCGAGACAAACGACTTTGGTCCAGTGTTTGTTGTCTCTGTATACCCTTAGGTCTAGATGCTGATGTCAGTGAACCCTCAGTAACACTAGGTTTCATTTGTTGTTTCTGTGGTGGAGAGGGCTCAGTACTAAACAGGCTGCTAATTGATCCAAAGAGATCTGAAACTCCTGAAGCCTCTTTATTTGAATGAGCAGTGCCTAGTAAAGAACCAGTGGTACCAGTTTTGCTCTGCTGATGGGGAGATGTCTGGGAACATTTCTGGGGATCTGGCTTTGGTTCTTCTATTCCTACTGCAGATTTCAAAAAGTTCATGAAGCCTGTCTGTGGTTGTTCAGAGGGTTTTTCCAGTGGTATATCCACTGGCTTATCAGGTGTAAGTTGTCCAGGTGGTCTAATTTTAATAAGAGATTCTTTTGATCCTAAAGGCACTGTGACATTGGGCTGTGGTGGTGGGGTTGCTTGTTGTGCCATGGTACTCTGACGTGAAAGTCTTGGTTTCTGTGAAGTTGTATGTGATTGTATTGAGGGGTGGCTTGCTTGAACAGCTGTTGGTATTTTGGGCAAAATTCTTCCCTGTGTGGTAGCTGGTTTCTGCATTTGTTGTTTAACACTTTCAGACTGAGTCACAACAGCAGTAGGTTCTTCTTTGATGATCTTTGACTTGAGACTTTGAAAACCTGATGAAAGAATGTTCTTTGAATTTTTGTCAGGAGCTTGATCACCAGAAGATATGCTAGTGTTATTTAATTCCACCTCTGATGCTTTGCCCACAAAAGAGGATATGAGGGAAGAAATCTTTTTAACTTGACGATTAGGTTGTTCTTCTCCTGGAGAAACTCTTTTCCTCCATTCTTCCTCCAATACATCATCTACATGCTTCACCGTAACCCCAGTGGATGAACGCCGTCGTTGGCTAGGTTGGTAACAACTGTGAAGTAGCTGATGATTCGAGTAGGCAGTAGGAGTCGAGTTCAGGGAAACGGCAACCTTTTGAGCAAGAAATGTCTTAATTTCATGGTTGTTCCAATAAGGGCCAATGCGGTCTTTATTATGACAAGAAAGGTCAATAACATCTTTGCATTGGTCTTCAAAGACATAACTGGCCCGTCTTGGATCCATCCTGACCTTGTTTAATGTGTAAGATGTGAAATCTACACCTTGTTGCCCTTGTGACAGAAATGAATTTTCAAACATCTGAGAGAACTGCTCAAGATTTAAATTCATGATCTGATTTCCTTTTTTATAGGCAGCAGACAAATCTAGGGGGGCATTAAGAAGTTGAGAATCACAGTTATCTTGACCAGGCAGCCAAAGAAGCTCATCCTCATTGTAAAGTGGAATTTTAAAACCACAGACACAAACCATTTCATTGTGCAGCCAAGCACTGGGAAAACCATCTATCTGTGTATCCCCCAAAGACTCACCTTCAGGGGCACATGCATACACATATTCACCTGCTGCATCTGTAAGCAAGGCATAAATGTACTCATGGTCTGTATAAACAAAGTAGCCACAGTCCCCGTCTTCTGCTGGCCACCACATTCCTTGCTCCAAAAGTGCAAGCCATTGCTGATACCATTCAGTGTCGTCAAGGTACGGGGAGTCTTCCGTCTCAGTTTTGGCACTTGGAGGATAGTTTGAATCTACAAGTCCATTCAAATTAAACTGACTCTGATGGGTCATGCCATCATTATGGAAATTTTGTAGGACTGCATTATCCATTCCATATTGCCAATTAGCCGAATAAGATAAGTTTGGTGCAGTCTCCTCGTAATAGCCTTCATGATATGAAACTCCATTCAAACTGTAAGTGCTACCATCATTGAAAGAGTGCCATTTCCCACACTTTGCATTACTCTGTTTAGTAGTTAAATTCAACACACCATCCTCATTAGATGAATATTGTATGTTTCCCAAGTCTTCATAACTGTTCCATAATTTCCTCTTGGGACATGGATCATAATTTCTCTGTACCTCTGACTGATATGGTCCAATTTGCTCTTGGTGAGAAACACCTTGTAATGGCGTAGAGGAATTAAATGGCTCGTATATATTTGAGAAGCTGTGGTGAGGAGCAGATGCCTGTAATGATGCACCTTCACCGCTCTGTCTATACACTTGATCCTGACCCTGGAATTGAAAATTCAGTGACTCATTCTGAAATTGCTGCCAGAAAACACTTTCACGGATCCACTGGTTTTCATCATAAGAGGGACTAATTCCATAAGGAGACAGCTGACCTTGGTATTGATTTTGCCTTGTTCCATACAAAGAGGAATTGCTTTCGCCAATTGATGGCTGCATGGTCATAATTGTAGAAGCTGTATGGTTTTGTAGCAGTGAATGAATATTTCCTGTACTATAAGCCATTGGGTAAACTGATTGAGGTGAGCCAGAATAATATAACTGAGATAAATTTCCTGTGCTAATTGAGGAGTATGTTGCCTGACTCTGAAGAGATCTTGCAAAAGTAGCTGACGTTCTTAAGTCTAGACTCTCAGTATCAATTGAGGCAGGTGCACCGATTAAAGCATGTCGGCTCTGTCCTGGATTTAAAGAAGCTGGAACAACTCTTGGACAGCTGTCTCCTCCAAGGTCTGAGGAAGCACTTTTTAATATGCCCAAAGGTAACTCCGTGAACTTAGCTGAGGGTGTCTGTTGTTCTGTATTCTGACCTGACGTTTCTACTTGTTTAGAAGTAGAAGGGTCATCAGTTACATTTTTGCTGAACAGTCCAGATAAAAACCCTTGCTGGGCAGTTCGTGGAATCCTCTTCTCTTTGGCTGCATGTTCTTGCGAGGATTGTTGTGTTACATTAGTGTGCATCTGTGTTTGTAGCGGAGTCTTCATTGTGACTGTAGAATTATTGGCTTTCTGATGCGGTGATTGTCCTGTTGATGTCTGGAATGAATTGAATGTGTCAATATTTTCAGATGATTTTGTTAACTTGTTAAACAACCCTGAGAGCACTCCAGATTGACCTGCTGTCTCTGCCTGTATTTCAGCAGTCTGTCTGCTTGGCACTTTGGTTTGTTGTTGTGTCTCTTGGGTGGTTCTGGGCTGCTGTTGTTGAGTCATAATTTCTGAGGAGGATTTGAACAGTCCGGAAAGTAGACCACTTGTTGTTTTTTGTGTTGAGCTATTTTGTGGTTGGTTTTCATTGGAAAGCAGGTTATTCCTTGCTCTTGTTTGGTCATGGCTGGATTTACTTGTAGTAATTTGATGTTGTTGAGCTGATGGGTGCTGTTGTGTGTTTATGTTGTCTGCTGAAGCAAATTTAAAAAGACCAGATAAAAAACCACCTTGTTGAGATGGTGGTTGCTGAAGTGGAACTGTTTGTTGTCGAGTAAAGCCTGGTTTACTTGTCTCCTGGTGGACAACTTGCTGATTTGATGCTCTATTCCTGAGATGAGGCCCTCTGTTTGGACCTTGAGTATTCTGTTGGTTGAAATTCTCTTGATTATGTTGAACACTGCTTTCTTGGTGTAGGACTGTTTGGCTGCTTGAAATTTTCTCAGAGGAGGCAAATTTAAGCAAGCCCGACAGTAGCCCCTTTTGTTGAGGTTGTGTTTGAGTTTCATCTGAAGTCTGCTGCTGACTTGGGTAATTGCGAGGGATGTTCCTCTGCTTTTCAGCTTCAGAGGGCTGTGGAACTGAAGAATGTTGTTGAGGGGGAGGGTGATGACGAATCTGTGGCAGATTACTGCTCCTGGGTGGTTGACTGTTATGAGAAGCCTGCTGTGGCAAACTGCCAGATATGTCACTGGCAGAGCCAAATTTAAGAAGTCCAGAAAACAGTCCTCCTTGTTTGGTTTGAGAGATGTCCTCGGTTGAGCTCCCTTTAAAAAGACCTGTCAAAAAACTTTGTGATTCAGGCTGACTGTGAGTTTGATGCTGCATTCCATGATGGGCTGTTGTTGGTTTCTGATTTGATATATGTTGTGCATGTGAGCCAGATGGCACATTGCTGTTCTGACATTGTTGACTACTGGTAAAATTCTGGTTTGAACCGGAGGGAGCAGAGGTAGGGTTAAATATGCTGGAAAACCATCCTTTCTCAGTGCTTTCCTGGGGCACAGCAGAATTCTGTGTCAAGGTGGTAGAGGTTGTGGAAGTTAAATCATGATGTGATTGCACAGGATTCTGTGTGTTCATGGAGGCACTAACATCTTCACTGGATGCAAACTTTAAAAAACCAGACAGCATGCCTCCCTCTGCTTTGGGACATTGCTGAGTGGAGACATTTTCAGAGGACAGGAAAGGCAGTTTAAGTTTACTACTCAATGATGGGTCCTCCACTGGTTTCTCTAGTTGGGGATCCTCTGTGGATCTTAACACTGGGTAAACTGCCAAGGGTGCAGCTGCCTGAGGTTGAACGGGGACAACAGGTGTGATCAACGAACTTAACGACTTCTTCAAAGGGCTAAAGAATCCAGTGTTTGCTGACTGTGTTTGGCCAGTCGGCCTTCCTGGCCCTGGAACAGGTGCATTTTCTTGTTTGTAAATCATCTGATTTTGTCTGCCATGTGTATTTTCATCTCGTTTTTGTCCCAAATGTTTCTCCTGTGATAAAGTTCTCAATTTTTCAAGTGTCCTACCTCCTTCTGCTGTTGTCGCCTGTATACCTCGATGAGCATATTTCTCATCCCATTGTGTATGGCCTTGAGAATATGTGGACTCTGGTGCCAAGTTCCCATTATCTCCAGATGAAAAAAGCTTTAAAGGATTCAATTTCCCCAAGACTGTGTTTTGTGGAGTACTTTGAGGTTTGGATACAAACTCAGATACATATTCTTTTGTGTTGGTTTGAGTCTGACTCCTAAAGGGGGGTTTTGTTTCCTCATGATGACCTTGTGTCTTGGCAACACGTGGTGGCTGAGAAGGCAAAGAACTGAATGATTTTTCAGGGTAATTTTCAACAGGGGATACAACAGCTACAGGAGCTGAGTTGTTTGATTTCGGAATAAAGGACAACAGTTTTGTTAGTCCAGATTGTGGGGGTTGTGCAGATGGTGCTTGTGGAGATGGGACAGGCTTTTTGGGGCCTCCTCCAACTCTTTCAGTAAAAGAACTAAATAATGAGCTCATGGTATTTTTTACTCCTGAAATGCTCTGATCAGAAGGTGTATGTGATCGGGGTTCTCCTCGAGGATCCTTTTGGTCCTCTCCAAAAGAATCGGTTCTATTGCTACCCTGAGATGATAGCCTAGATTTGCTTGATTTAGGAAGGGAACCGTACTTGCTAATTTCCTCCTCTTTTTCAGCAAGGTATTCAGAAACTGTTTCAACAAGACACTGGAGCTCATCCATAGGGTCAACATATTCATCACTTGGTTCTTCTACAGGAGAGAGCATTGCCTCTGTAGCCCATCCTCCAATTTTTGCTTTTCCACACTTCTTCTCTCGAAGACCCTGACCATTTTCTATGTGGGCATCATAGGGGAAAGAATATATGTCTTTGAAATGTCTTGTGTTCTCTGAGTGAAAGTCTTCTGCTATAAAGGCAATGTCATCAATATCCTCTTCTGATCCTATGGAGTACTGCAGAGCCTCAGAACTCTGTAAATCAAAATCAAACCGTGCCCTCATTCTAGCATCTTGCTCTTTTTTGTATGCCACATAATTCTCCAAAGTGCTGTCCAGCTCATTTTTAGCCCACATCCTTGTCTTGTAGAGAAGCCCATTCTTGTATGGCCTGAGGCATGATGTCATACGCTCCTCCTCTTCCTGCATCTCTGCTACCTGACGCATGAAAAGCTCCCCTCTCTTCTCACGGAGCAGTGCAAGGTCAGAAGGAAAAGCCTCTTCTCTTATTTTGTCTGCCTCTGTACTGAGCAACCCTCCTGGGTCTCTTATCTTTTTTTTTCGCCGTCGATCAATAGTGTCATAGCCCTCGGGGTAGGTGGCAGGCAGAAAACCACTACGCTGAGTATTTTGACGGACAGAGGCGTGTGGTAGCTCAGGGTAGGGCCTTCCCATTCGAAGGATAACGTTTTCTTCCTCATCATCTAAGAAGTCACTCAGCTGAGGCTTCATCTGTCCTTTGTATTTATTTTCCCAATCTTCAACCCCCATGCCAGAATCTACGGGTATAATTCTGACCCGTCCTTTCTGGTTTAATGATCTAAATTAGGTTAAAGAATATATTTAACACAGGGATGGGCATGGACAGGGACGGAAAAAAATAAGCAAACAAACAAGAAGAGAAAATGCAAACACAAGTTAAGCAGTAAAATAAATTGAGAAATTAAGATGAGAACAGTTTCATGCAGATGAAGACACCTTTCAGTTTAGTAATCAATGTTGTAATAACTTTACAACATTATTATCTAATTAGAAGATACATAAATACAAGGCGGTTTTTGATGATCTTGTAAGATTTGAAGACAGCTTCATCACATTGTCATAAGAAAGAGTATACACTAAAAACAAATAGCAAATTATAGAAAATGCCTGAAAAATAGCCTGTTAGACATTTTAAAACTGAATGTGTATGCAAGACTGAGAGTGTGTGTGTGTACCCCTATGTTTGCATGCGACTCTGTGAATTTAGATCTTTGTAAATCCCTACAGCAGCAGTCATGCTTATCAGCCCTAAAACACTGCGGCAGTGTTCATGAGAAATGCATGCTAAATCACCACCATATGGCGTACACTGAACAAGTTTCAAATCACCAAAGAAATGCGTGTATCTGTCACTGACCCACTCCCTCCATGTGTGACAGAGGGATTTCCTCTGTGATGTCAGAGCCTTTTCAAACTACCAGGACCTTTAAAACCAACACAACAGACCCTCAAGACAAAAACAACAATGAGCGTTCCCTGGCTGTAGAATTATCCGGATCAACTCTACTATCAGTCAACACAGGCAGATTTCCAGCATTCTCAGAGGTGTTCCAAGCACAAATGTAGATTTCATGCACTGCATTCTTCTGATGCACCAAAATTTGCCTCAAAACAGCTATATAGTGGTAATAATAACAATACTACTACAACAAATAATAACAACAATCTATTATTATTTTTATACCATTTGTACCATACGCTTTTGGCCATTTCAACTATATTCTGACTTAAATCGTACTAATAGCCAAGTTAGTGGACAACCACATGAATGTAAATTAAAAAGCAAGAGAGAGCTGAATGCACAAGGACACAAGGAGCGATAAAAATCCATTCCGCCTCCCTCATGCTCTACTGAAGCAGCTGAATGAACCATCTACGACGGCACAATAAAAAACCAGCTCACAGCCAAAAAAAAATAGAAGCACGGAGCTCCAGCAATGTTAGAATATTGATGAGGCAAAGGGGAAAAAATGAAGGAGCAACATAATTAATGACACCGTAAATCTAAAACTGGAGGTCTCCGACTATAAATTTTATAGAGAGAGAAATTAAAAGAGAAAAAATTTTAATTAGAGAAACAATTAAATTACATAACATGAGTTACGGTTTTATTACTGAGGGTACACCTGTTCATTTGAAAGCAATCAGTGCAACAGCCCTGCAATATATCTTACCTTTGTCAAGCTTACAATGTTCAGTTTTTTGCTGACTGTGTCTGACTCAACATTTTTGAGGCCATAGTTAGGGATTGTATAAGATTACAATATAAATGTTTCTAATCTTTTATCCCCCTGATGGACTTAAGGGGGACAAACATGCGTATTCTGCTGCGTTGCATACGATTCTACAAATAAAGTAAAAGCTGACTGATCGATTTCTGCATGTGCGACTGACTGAGGGTGTGTTTGGGTGACTCTGTGGCTCTACCTGGTTCCTCTCTGGTCCCTGTAGTCCAGGTCAAAGCTGTGGACAGAGTCTGTGCAGGAGTCTGGGTGCTGCTGCTGCCGAGGCCCCATGGGATACTGGTGCATGGAGGAGTTGGGCTGAGCCGTTGTGTGGTAACGAGGAGGCAGGCTGTTACTCGTCTCGCTGCGGTAGTCACTGTCCCGGTCATCTACAGCGCTGTCCTGGTCATCCAGAGCTGCAACAGGACGAAGAAATTAAAGAATAAGAGAAGCTTTCCTGTGACAGCAGACATTCTTTTAATCCTTTAGAGCTGCCACGATTAATCGATAAGCCAATTTAAAGAAAATTAGCTGCCTATTTTGATAATCAATGAATCGTTTCAGTCATTTTTCAAGCAAAAGTGTCAAACATTTGTTCGTTCCAGCTTCTTAAATGTGAGGATTTGCTTCTTTTCTTTGTCATTTATGATGAGGAGTCTTTGGGTTTTGGACTGTTGTTTGGACAAAAGGGGGTTAAAGGCGCCAAAGTCCTGCACTTTTAAAAGCCTTAACCCCTTAAACATGCAAGCTCTCCTGCTAAATGAAAGGCATTCAGCTGCTCTTAATCTGTGTCAACCTGTCGATATTGTTGTCATATCATCAACGCATACAGAATTTATGAATTTAGTACTTTTACTGTTTAAGAAAGAGAGGGACAAGAACTGTTCAGAATTATCAAATGCCGTTGTTATCACAGTATTGTTCATAAGAGGAGCAGCAACAGGAAACACTTTTTGAAAGTGACCTCGCCGACGACCCTTAGAAAACCTCTTCCATGAGCTCACCGGGAGTTTGGTGCGAGCTGGAGGGGACAGCTGAGCTGGGGTTTATCTTTTCAAAGCGATAAAGTGAGAGTGGGAAGGACAAACTGATTGTGTTGATATCTCGAAGAGTAAAGGTGACAAATATAGTTTATCAAAGATTGCTACCTGTCAGTTTAGTTATGTAACTGCAATTTACACCCTTAGAGATTTGATTTGGGATTCAGATTGAGTACAAATTTGTTAAAATCCATGTTAATGAGCTCTTCTCCATCCACCTGCCAGGTGTGCCATATCAAGATGCTGATTAAACAGCATGATTATTGCACAGATGTGCTTTGGGCTGGTCACAATAAAAGGCCACTCTAAAATCTGCAGTTTTATCACACAACACGATGCCACGTCTCAAGCTTTGAGGGAGCGTGCAGTCGGCATGCCAGCTGCAGAAATGTCCACCAGAGCTGTTGCCCTTGAACTGAATGTTTGATTCACTCCCGTAAGCCGTCTCCAATGTGGCTTCAGAGAATTTGGCAGTACATCCAACTGATCACGTGTAACCACGCCAGCCCAGGACCTCCACATCTGGCTTCTTCACCTGCATGATGGTCTGAGAGCAGCCACCCAGACAGCTGATGCAACAGTTGGTTTGAACAACCAAAGAATTTCTGCACAAACTGTCAGAAACCGTCTCAGGGAAGCTCGTCCGCGAGCTCGTCGTCCTCACGGCCCCATGGTGCAAAAACAATTCCTGGAAGCTGCAAACACCCCACTTCTTCTTGCCTGCATACTCAGACATGTCACCAACTGAGCGTGTTTGGGATCGACGTGTACGACAGCATGTTCCAGTTCCTGCTAATATCCAGCAGCTTCACACATCAACCCAACATTCCACTGGTGCCCAAAAAATGTCTTTTTTCAAGATAAAACTGCAGATTTTAGAGTGGCCTTTTATTGTCACCAGTCCAAAGCACACCTGTGCAATAATCATGCTGTTTAATCAGCATCGTGATATGTCACACCTGTCAGGTGGACGGATTATCTTGGGAAAAGAGATATGCAAGTCTTAAATCTTTTAATTCAACTGGGAGTAAAACCAAAAGTGTTGTTGAGTGAATATACACATATTTCTATTGGCATTACTAATTATATTTAAACATGTTTGATACAAGTGAAGTCTCTCTAAATGGATCAGGTATACATGGGTTATGAACTTTATATGACTTAGCCTAGAAAATATAAGAAAACAGCAGGAGCAGGAGAGGAGATCAAAAAGCCAGCGGGGATTAAGGAAAACATGGAGGAAAATCCAGTGGAATAATGAGAATTAAATTCATGGAAACGTTATAGATGTCATGTTATAGGGTAATATGGGGCAGTAGGACATGCAGAGGGCACTGAGGATTGGCCAGGTGGAGGGGATTTCATCAAAGTGTGTTTTACATACTCAGTGGGTCAGCCCATCCGAAATAGTTGCCTGGTGAAAGTGCAGACATTAAAGTGAGAGGTACAGTTGTAAAAAAAATAAAGTGTTGCTGTGTTGTGATGAATGGAAGGACGAGGGTGAGAATATTTAACTCTGTTCAGTCTGAAGATGAAATGTACGCTCTTCATTTTCAACTGTTACTACATCAGGCAGCAGAACAAGCTCAGGAAATCATATCAAAGCCTGAGAGTTAAACGGGTGGAGGAGCGGCTCCATCTAGAGGCCGAGAGCAGTATGAGCAGGAAAACTCACAGCACTGGGAGGCAGCAAACGGCAGCAGGCGACTCTCATCCTGAAGATGGTACTGCAGAGGAGAGAGGGCGACAAACAGCAGCCAACAAGTGTGTTCTTCATATGTTCTTATTATTACCACAGTAGAATCTATACATACAGTAGCAGCTGAGTGTAATTAGAAGCAGCAGTAAACAGGCACATATAAGCAGAATCTTATGAGTTCAGCTGCATGACATTCAGTACGTTTATCATCACAGCACACTGGTAACTCTTCATCTTTACCTCGTCATCGATTCTCATGGTGTTAATGCGTTCCAGCTTGCCTGTCCAGTACTGCGCCTCATCATCTGGGATGTCTGGAAACATGCAACACAAACCATTGATATAAATAAAGATGGCCGACACGTCTTCACTTCCTCCCATAGTACAAAAGAGAAGCCAAAATATTCTGGATACGAGAGCTGCCATCTTGCGCTGGTGACGCCAGAGTCTGCGCAGTAACGACCGGGCAGTGGAGCCGCGGTATCGAGTTCCCACCCATACACCGCTGGCCAATGTTAATCATGATGTTTCACCCCATTTTTATAGTATCAACTAACTAATTAAAACCAAACTGATCAGAAAAATTAACACTTGAACAAACATCAGCGTGAGAAGAACTACCTAAAATGACAGAAACCATCTTTCAGAGAAATTTAATTATGGTGTACTTAGATTTTTTTGTTTGGCCCATGTCCTACCTGAAATCATTAAGGGGGAGGAGTTTATGACCTATACTGCAGCCCACCACCAGGGGGCGATTGAGATGTTTTGGCTTCACTTTAGGGGAGCTCTCATGTCGTCCATCTTTATATACAGTCAATGACACAAACAAACACGTGAACCTGAACACGTGGAGCCAACATCCTGCTTCATAATGCATTTATGCCCGTTTAATTTCTCATGAGCCTCTTAGGAATGAGGAAATGAAAACAGTTAGCAATGGCCACAAACTGTTAAGGGACCGGGAACATTTTTCATCGCAGTGACAGGGATGTGACGATGCTGCAAATCAGTCCTGGTAGTCACAAGTTACCCAAAATTCCACCAGGCACGCCTGCGCCGCGGCCACCTGAGATGATCGCGGCCATTCTAGACTCGTGATTCCACCAGGTGCAGTTGTGCTCACTGAGAATCCGGTCAATTTTAAAAACAAAACACCCTGTGCAGACTCCGGATTGTGTTTCACTTCTCAAAACAGACAAAAAAAAAGAAACCATTTTAACTATGTAGCCTACTCACCCATGGTAGAACCACAAAAATGCCAAAGTAAACACACTCTGAGCACGTCAACAAAATCCTGCAGGCACGACACTCCGCTTCTGAAACGGTCCCGGTGTGGGATGAAGTCGAGCGAAGGTCGGAACAAAACGGCATCAGGCATGCAACATTACAGAGAGGTGCCCGGTGGAATCAAGGGGTTACGGTTTCTAACACAACCTTAAAACTCAAATATTCCAGCTGCCACAAAGAGAAAAGTTAAAAGAGGTCAGAGATTTACGTATATGTAGAGAACGGTACAGCTGATACGATATCATATGTTTCATATGTTTCAATTCCAACCTTAGATGCAGTTAAAATCTAGTCAGAGTTGTGCTCATCAATGATCAGATGTTTTTATTCATTAACTTGTTTGTAGTGTTTCACACTTGTCCGAGTGTGTTATATTTCCTCCAGTTTCTCTTTCATCTTCATTGTAACTTCATTCTGCAGAAAATGTTTGTCAGTTTTAGTCAAACTGTCTTCGGCGCACTGATGTTGTTACTGTCGATGTTGATTAATGTGAAGCATCAGGTGGATTCGTGCGCTGCTCTGTGTACAGATACACATTAAAGGGCACACACACACACACACAAAGGCCAGGGCTTCAAAGACCACCGAGCCACAGCTTGAATGGACGGTGGCACAGAGAGTCATGACGGCCTCCTGCAGCCTTGAAAGGTCTCATCTTTTAAACCCAGAAAGAAGCGGACAAACAACCTGCTTTAACTTTGATGCCTGTTGATCAAAAAGCCCTGACTACACGGATAATGTCGGCAGAACTGCAGGAGGAGCGCGATGCTGAGCGCTTTCAGCATTAAAACTCTGATAAAACCACTGCACGCTACCTTTCCAGCACCGAAACTTTCCAAAACGCCTACGGCAAATTCAAAATCACCCGTGCCTTATAAATTTGGCATTAAATGCAACACATAAAGTTATTTTTTTTCTTGTGAAAAAGTGTCCCTTTGTGGCGGCATCACTGTAGCAGCCTGTCTGCTGCTCCGTGCGTCTTACCTGCCAACATTTAGCCGCTGTTTGAACACAATGTTTCATCTGATTTCACCATTTACACTAAATTTATGAAAGGAGACAACATTTTATTGACGGTAAACAGTAAACAGTAACCAATATCGGCTGCTTCTCTGTCGCCCGTGGGGAAAGTCTCCAGACTCCCTTAAAAAATCGTTCAGTTTTGTGAGTTGTTGCGTTTGGAAGAACATTACAAAGTTAGTGAAACACTGTCTGTGACAAATTCTTAGTTATTTGGGCCTCGTTATACATTGGACATTAGAGTATTTCTTTGTTTTGTGTAAAAAAACTTTGTGGCCGTTTGAGTGATGAACAGGCTCACAGTCACACACTCTTCTTCCTCACGTCAGCATTTATAACAGCATTGTTAATGGTTCCTTAATCCTGTTGGCCACAATGGAACAAGAGAAGAAGAGAAAATTATATTGACTGAACCGAAGTTAATAATCTGCCCTTGATGAGTCAGTGACCCCAATTTAAACAGGACAGAAACCAGATAGAGGACACTGGACATTAAGACAAATATCTAACCATCGTCTACAAGGGTTCTGTTTATCAGTTCATGCAACGTGGCCCTTACATGCTGCTCGTGTAAGTCAACAGGACATGAGGACGTCAGCAGTTTGTTCCACAGACGCCCCTCTGCAGAGCTTTGACTGCTGACATTTCAGCAGGAAACATGTGTGGCCTTTGTGGAACATCAAGGTTTGATTTGGCCTGAGGTAACCAGAATCACTGATGCACTCTCTACATTACCCACTGGAGTCACAGCTGGTACTTTTCAGAAGTGTGCTTCACTGCCTCATTCTGGAAGGAAAGCAAATGAAAAAAAAAGGGAAACTCTCACCAAAAGGCAGCTCGAAGCGAGTGTCCAGCAGGACTCGATGAGGCGTTGGGTTCTTGGTGCCATAGATCTCATCCGCCTTCATCAGGACCTCTGCGTCCAGAAAGAGCCAGTCCCCTGAGCCCTCCTGGAAGAAGACACATGTATTGATATTTACCTCGGTCGACAACTGGACCTTTGGTTCTGTTCTACTACCTTCTTTTTAACAACACTCCAAAGACGACAAAGCTAGCTTAGCATTAGCCTGCAGCTGGCCTTCCAGCCCAATGACTGTATATAAAGATGGACGACATGAGAGCACCAAAAAGTGAAGCCAAAACATCTCGATCACCCCCTGGTGGTGGGCTGCAGGAGAGGTCATAAACTCCTCCCCCTCCATGTTAGCAGATGGGACATGGGCCAAATTAAAAACTGAAACTACACGTCAAATAGATTTTTCCCAAAGATGGTTTCTGTCATTTTAGGTAGTTCTTATCACACTGATGTTTGTTCAAGTGTTCATTTTTCTGATCAGTTTGGTTTTAATTAGTTATTTGATGCTATAAAAAGGGGGTGAAACGTCATGACTGACAGCTGAGTCCTGCTCAGGATTGAGTCGGGCGGGAACTCGATACCGTGGCTCCACCCCCTGATCACTACTGCGCAGACTCTGGCACCAAATGACAACACCAGTGTAAGATGGGAGCGCTCGTATCTGGGATATTCTGACTTCATTTTTATACAATGGGAGGAAGTGGAGACGTATCGGCCATCTTTATTCATGTCAATGTTCCAGACACGATCAGCTGACCCAAAAAAATATTTCCCCCAAAATAAGTGTTTTGGAATGTTTTTTTCTGGAATACATGATGTGTGAGTTCTAACCTCCTCCGACTGTTGGACACTCTTTAAAGGAATCCAAGCTGTCCCCACCATGGTGTCCCAGATGAGGCCTTTGTTCCACACCTCAACAATAAGGCCGAGGTCCAGCCGGTTGATCTCACTGAGGAAGAAGGAAGTGTTAAAACAGGTAAAAACCCTCCCTGATAAACATGGATGAAAGAACGAGTGAGTACAGTTAGAACAACTGTACAGTTTGAGGCTTTGTTATCAGAATTTTTCAAAAAAAAGTGAGAAAAATTTCCAGTATGTCATTCAATTCACACTCTATGAACCAGAAATGTCCTACATTATTACTGGCAGGCCCTAAAACTGGCTGATAACAAAGGTTACTTCCTCTTTTTGTAGTCACGACCCATTCAAGCCTTGTTTTTGTCATTCAACATGCTGTTCAAAGGCCTAAAAAAACAAACAAATAAAATGGCATATCAAATTTGAAAGGAGCCGCGTGATGAGGACATTTGCATATTCTCATCGGTGGCGGTTTACAGCCAAACAAAAGGAAGATGAGAGAAAAGATCATCAAAGGGAGACGTGCAGGAGGGCGCCGAGTATCCAGAACGTCCAGGTGCAGAGACGCACATTCAAAATGCCACAAACGAATAAATCCAGCGAGGGATTCTCATCAAACTGCTGCGAATTTTCACTGAAAGACTTCTGTTGTTATTATCCAATCAGGTGGGTGTATCCATCCGTCCATATATTATTTTTTTAAAACACAAATGAAATAGGACTGTTAGTCCACTTTTGTTCTCTAACTGACTGGAAAGAAATTCACTGAGCTTCATTAGAGCCTCCTGTTCTGATGCAAACCAACACAGCGCTCAACATGGCGGAGCTAAATATTTTCTCCAACTTTTAAATCCTGTCGTGGTGGGTTTAGCCTATTGCAATTATACTTTAAATAGCATATACCTTGTTACTGACCACCAGCAGCTAGTTAGCTTAGCACAAAGACTGGAAGCAGGGGGAAACAGCTAGCGTAGCTCTCTATCTGAAGATAAGTAAATTTGACGGCCTACCAGGACTTTTGTCTCATATCTGATCTTTTTGTCTCGACTGTTCACATTCATCTTTGTTACGTGACATCAGTGTGAACAGATCTGTATCATGAGTCCACATTTACATTTTACCGACTTCTTAAAACATCAACAGAGCAGAAACAGAGAGACGAGGGAGGTGTGTAGTCAGCGACCAGAAGCCTAGGTGTGTGTGTTACAAAATATGTAAACTACATTGTAGACCTATATGTCTGTCTCACAATCAGACTGCACACACAGCTTGTTTTGAAAAGTTTTCATTAATATTCTGAATTAAATGCGTCATGTTTTCCGGCGCTGATGATGGAAGAAGCTAACGAATGAGCTAACTCACTTTAGTGTGGCTGCAGTCAACTGTACTGATGGTAAGTGATCCTCAGTGTTGGGTAGCGTTGCTTTTAAAAGTAACTTGTTACGTTACAGCGTGATGACAATGACAAACGCTTTGTGATGTAGTTTCAGCAGGGGGATGTGTTCGAGTGGTGATCACCACACTGCACATAAACAAACAAAATAAACTCAAAAATGTCAAGAAAGGAAATAAAATCTTATACTTGTTGTCCTTATTGAACAGAAAAATACAACCATTTCACTCTTTCACCGAACTGAGACGAGCTTCATCGCCTCGTTAACTCATCGTAAAACACACTTCATTCAAATAAAACTCACCAAAACCATTTTGGTTTGTCTTTCCACTTTTCCAACAATCACCAACTCAGAAACTTGGTGGAATTAAATCCCTAATGATACGCACGTGTAGTTAAAATCAAGTATATTTCCACCCTTTCACCCAACTCTGGTGATCCTGAACCTGTTCCTAAATAAGAATTACAAATAAATTAATCATATTATAAAAATTGTGCTTTTATTTCTTTTTAAGTGTTAAAACTGTTGAATAAAAAGGAATTAATGCTTTTAGAAATTACTTTGTTTATTTAAATGATATCAAAATCTGAATATGCATCTTTCCCAAAATGTCAAACTATTCCTAATTTTAAAAAACTAAAAAATCTAAAACTGCAGCAGAAGTTTGGAAACTTAAATCTTTTAGATGTGACTTCATGAACATATTCAACATGTGACGCTCGCTGGTGTGTTGAATCAGCCCCAGCTGACACATCATTAATGAACAGCAGAAGGATGTGAAGGTCTGGAAAAACAAACACTGTTGCAACGAGCGAGTTCACAAAAGACAAACAATGACACACATGCAACAACGTGCTGGCTCTCTCGTCGCCATAGATACCTTTCACACGGAAAGTGAAATGAGGAAATTAAACCAACGAATTACGAGGAGGAAATGAACAGCAGCTGTTTATCAAGACACTTTCCAAGAAAGACTCGCACGACTTGAAACACAGATACCAGCTCTGAGCACTAGGTGGGAACTAAAAGAATTAATTAAAACATCAATTAATAAAAAAAAAATATAGCTCATTTGGGGTTTCTTTTTCAGATTTGTTTGGTAATCTAACAGTAAACTCTCTTATCTTCGTTTACACTCTGTGGTCTGTGGAGCATTTGCTTAAATCGGCTATAACCTGAACATTTATTGCAGTTGGAGATTTAAGTAATTAAAATGGAATTAATGTTGAAGTTTAATCACTTACAACATGAAGTCCTGCTCCCAGCAGGGCTGGTCGCCCCGCACAGTGATAGTCGTGCTCTTGACATTCTGCACCTTCAGAGTCACGTAGGTGTTGAACTTGTCTGAAACAAAAAGAGATTATAAATTTAAATTAGAGTGAGGTGGCAGAAACGCATATAGAGGGAGGGAATTCTGTATAACTATTACCAAAAAAATAGTAAATGAGTGGTAGAGAGGAAAAGAATAATGGAACTAGATGGCACTTCACTTGTGGAGCTCAAAGAGCCAAAAAAAAAAGGAAGGAAGCGTGCATCTACTCATGAACTAGACGCTAGCTAACTAAGCTAGCTAACGTTACATCTCATCCTGTCACGAGCCTCTCGTCCATGAGTAGATGCACGTTTCCTTCTGCGCAGTGATACAGAAAGAAAATAGTTCCTTCATGAAACTGCTCACAACAAGGTCTGTGGATTATCTTGAGTAA
>JBBPCS010000729.1:10964478-10984376 GCA_037974645.1 Hollardia meadi | reverse complement strand
TTTGGGGGGGGGGGGTTTTTGGGGGGGAAACTCGATACCGCGGCTCCACCTCCCGATCACTACTGCACAGACTCTGGCTCCAAATGTACAAGATGGCAGCGCTCGTATCCGGGATATTTTGGCAGCATTTTTGTACAACGGGAGGAAGTGGAGACGCGGCGGCCATCTTTATTTAGGTCAATAGTTTGGACAGACATGGATGGTAACTGACTTGACTGGTGAGCGGAGGCAGACAACCTGAAGACGGTAATTCTTGTTGCTTAAGTATCATTCGCCTGGCTATGAGTCTTTTAGCACGATATCTTTACTTTAACACTACATGCTAAAAGTGTTAGCTTTCCATTGGTGGTCAGATCACATCAAAGTCAACCAAAATGATCACATGTACTTTATTTCATTTTTAATGTGCTTTTTTTTTTTAACCTTCAGGTTAATGAAATTAGAGCCAGACTCAGTGCCAGGCACCGCCGCCACGTTCAAGGTCTCGCTGAGTGTCCTCCCATCACACCTGCTGGGACTCAAACCAACAAACAGGATATGAAATCACAGCATGATATATATACTGCCATGCCAGTCCTCAGTGGGCGGGCCTCTATACTGCAAAGCCACAAATAAATCTCTCCAGGGTTGATCATCTGTCGGTGTGTGGATCTGTGCAAACACTCACATGCTCGTGTTTTTCTGTGAGTGTGAACATTTGTGAGATAGAAACAGAAAACTGAGCAGATTACAGAGTCACACTGTGTGACTGTACAGTCGTCTCCGTCCTCCGAGTTCTGCTGGTGTCAACAAAACAGATTACCTGACGCATGCTCGCCGCATTCGTCACCGTAGTGTCGGTAGTCTGATAACGGCATACATAATCAATAGGTTGTTTCTTTCATTATCAAGCCAACAGGGATACAACAACATGAAATATAATCTGATTTTCACTGTAGCATGACAGAGAAGAAGAAACACAGCGACCTGCACCAGTGGAACAGATGCTGCGAGGTTATTTAGATGCAGCTTCCTGTTGCGGGGTCCCAGGTTCAAACCCCCGCAGCTACGCATCAGAAGCGTGTATTTGTCTTCAAACAAGCCCCCGAATCTACTAACAGACTGTTCATCTGCAGAAATGTGACGGGGAGGTTATTCCATGAGACGTCGAACATGCTGCATTTTCTAACTGGTGCACATCATTAGACTTCACTGTATTTAAGGAGAAAATGTTATTTTTTATTGCAAATTACTGCTGTATATTTGTAGCTCATTAAATTATTCCTCTAATAGTTATAACAGAGAGAATTCTTCTCATGGTTCCAACCACTCAGAGTTCATTAAATCTGCCTTTTCATTTCAGGCCGCACAACATTCTTTGAATGAGCTGCAGCATTCTTAATCTGGAACGTTTAACTTCTCTTCATCTGTTTAAAAGTGTTCAATTCAGGTTTTACAGAACACTGTTTCTGCTTTTAATAAGTTTGATTATTCGGCCATGATTTTATAGCCCCAGATTCCTGTATGTTTTTTTTGTGATACTTCATATTTTTATATGAAACCTTTTATTGTATTTTTTGACCTGATGGTTGGACTATGAAGGCAGTTTAACCTCCTCAGATTTAACACGGGGTTATCAATGAAACTCAGTGACGAAACGACGGTGAATAAGATGTTAGTTAGTTCACTCGTTTACTTATTTGGAGTTGTTGCGTGGCGGTGACTCGTGCTCCATATTTTTCCCAGGAAGAATGTACGATGATAATATCAGGATACGAAGAGTTTAAAGACACATTAATGATCACTTCTAAGCCAGCGAGGCTTGTTGACTGCAGACAGTGTTCAATATTCTGTCTGTCTATCGTAATTTGTGTCTAGAGAGAGAGAGAGAGGGGGGGGGGGGAATATTCCCACACAAAAACTCAGTATTTTTGAGATTATAGTGGTACATTTATAAGAAAATAAACCACTAATTTCCAAGGAAAAAAAACTTGTACATTCTCTGAAATTTTCCAAGAAACATTCTGAAAATAGTGTTTTTTTCTGAAGGAACCACATCTTCACTGTTCAAGGTTGGGTCGACCTCATCATACACCAGCAGACACCACCGCTCGGCGTGTATTATACCTGCAGTGATGACCTCATCAGATTGTATACCTGCAGTGATGACCTCATCAGATTTAAGGCTGACTTCACAATCGGATGTAGCAAAAATGAAATCCTGGTGATTTCAGCCCACAGTCACCAGATCATCATAAACATCCAGACTTTAAAGAGACGTTACTGTAAATCTGACCTGTACAGAACAAAAACATCACGATTTGGATTTATTCTCCTAAATTTGTGACTTTAATCTCAGAGAATCTCTCCATTTGTGCCGTGATAGTAGGTTAAATATTCTCTCTAAATATGTGTAAACAATTGGAATAATTCAGTTCTACACATGGGCGAAATCTGAGAAACTGACCCGCTAAGATCTCCTCCCTGAAGCAGCAGCTGTAGATCTACCTGTAGAAATGGAGATGGAGATCAGGTAACATCGAGTTAACCACGAAGATACCTCGGGTAAAACTTCTCCACCTTTCATAGTACGAGTTAATCTGGAAGTTACACCCGACGTCACAAAGTTACTCCTGAAGACACCTGGTGAGTACAGCCCTCAGGTCAAGCGGTCAGTCTTTACCAGGTCAGTCAGCTCAGTGTTCACTGTAGCAATGAGCTCCATAACGTATAGAGATGACTGGTTTAAGGTGTGTCCTGCTTATGGCATTGTTCAGGAGAAGGTTGCAGCCATGTTCACGTTACTTATTGAATCATTTCTTCTGTTTTTTAAGCCACCATCAATATAACCTGTAAGTCCACCTGCTGTGAGTCATCCAGGCAGCAGAGGCTTCTTCCTGTACAGTTTATGTCCTGCACACTCAGAGAGTCTGTGGCCTTCAGATGAAGCTGCATCAGTTAATAATTGATGGACCTGACTGTGTAATCGGGGGGAGGAGGGGCGACACGGGGGGTTATTCAGCATATTTATCTAGGCCACTCCTGACTGCTCCTTTCAAAATGTGCTGAGATGCTTCTTCTGAGTTTCCTTCATCGCTCCTCAGTAATAAACACCAGATGCCTTTTTGACTGCAGTACTTTTAGGACAAACTGGATGATTAAGGTCCCGATCAGACCGAGGGCTCCGCTGGACACAGAACAGAACAGTGAGGTGCCTTTCTTTTAAATCCTGCTAGGCAACAATACAACAAAACTATTTACCTGAAATCTAAAGTGCAGCACTAATTTGCCTCCAGGATTGTTGTTTCCAAGCAACTGTAAGCTTTGTGGTCACCAGCACAGAAGGCCGCCTCTCAATTCACCTGATTGGACAATAACAAAAAAATGCAAATTATGTTTTCTGCTCTGAGTTGAAGTTTTTTTAACTGGAGGCGCTGAGAGCGTCGCAAACCCGACGTGTTCCAGGCCGCATTAGCAGCAAAACACTTCCTGCCCACAGAAAACAGCTGGAAAAAGACGTCTCTGACTGCAATAAACCATCAACTATATATTAAAGATGGCCGACATGAAGCCAAAATGTCTGGATGGCCGCTGTATGGAGCCATTTTGTTTTTTACATTTTAAAACAAGTCTCCAGCTTCTCCAGTTTACGCTGCGATGCCGTTTTACTGTGATGCTGGATGACGACTTCTGTTTAATGTTTGGGTGAACTGTTCCTTTAAGAGAAAAAGCATTTGAACTGTAGGATACAATAACATGAAATGCATTTAATAAATCACACAGGAATCAACCTTGCCAGGGAAAATCTGCAAACTAAAGCAGAAATATGAGCAGAAAAACAACCTCCTGAAAGCAAAAACACTCTTGTTAACCAGCGCTGTTTCAGGTCATCATGCCCCGACCGAATCCCTGTGACTCTCATCTGATCGTTTGAGCAAAAACAGTCAAATAAAAACAAAAAGGTAAAAGTTCTGATGCAAGTTAATCAGGCCGAGCGTGAGAGGAAGATGGGATATGATTGGGCGTGGAGAGACATCGCTCCATCAGACATGTGGTCACGCTCACATCACGTCCAAATCACAAGCAGCGGAGAAACACCTGCTTTCTGACTGCTGGCGCAACGTAATTTAACAGAGCAACAACATCATCTTTGTGTGTGTGTGTGTGTGTTTCACAGAGAAGGGCAGTAATTCCTCGATGTCCCACCTCAGAATAACACCTTCTGGCCTGCATTATTCAAAGAGAATGAGGGATGGAGGGTGACGGAGGCGCTGCGCTCGACGGGGACGGACAGACGCTGATAGTCGGTGTGTTAAAGAAGGCAGCAGGAAGTGATGATCACCAACAAACAAACTGTTTGGAGTAAAAACTATTGGCTAATATGGGTTTTTATGACCCACGCCCTGGATCTATGAAGGGAAATCTGGACGCTCAGTGCTCATGGAAAACGTCACACTAGACTGTGACGCTGATGTGTTACTCATCACGCGTCTGATTGTGGAACGCCGGCTTGTTATCTAAATCACACAGTGGAGCGATGTGATGATGCTGTTGTTTTGTTCAGTGTAAATAAATAAACAGAAGTGTTGTGTTGTACGATTTCTGTGTAAAAACAGCTTCTGGGTCTCGACTGCAGGCGGAGTGGAAAAAATCTCCAATCAGCACCGTTAGCATAAAGTTCAATTAGGAAGTTCAGCTTTGAGCCTCTGTGGTGCTCCGTCTTTATTATGCATGGCTCTCAACGTGTGTGTGTGCGTGTGTGTGTGTGTGTGTGTGTGTGTGTGTTTTCTCTTTCAGGTCCCTTCACGCTGCCTCTGACTGACTGAATGAATGTGTGTATGTGGGGTTTCTGCAGGATTCCAGTGTCTGTATTTATCTGTAACTGAATGTATGGTGTGTGTGTGTGTGTGTGTGTGTGTGTGTGTGTTTGCAGCATTCAGCTGCGTGGCGTTCACACTGGTCGTCTCTGTGGTTTGAATTTCATGAAGCAGAAACTAAAATGGCCCCCAGACGTTTCACAGTCCACATTACACACTCGCTCCTCTTTGAAACGGGCTCAACCATACGGTGTGCGACGGGAACGTATTGAGCTGATTAATACTTCAGGCTGTGCGGGGCAGAACGGGAGTGTGTTATGTGTTATGTGCCTCACCTGTCCTGCTGGTTAAAGACGATCATCCAGCAGCCAGCATCTCGACTCGTCCGCAGGTGTCGCTCACGGTCGTCACATGACCTCTGAACTCACAGCGACGTGGGAAGTTACGGCTTCCTTTAAATTAAATGTCTACACGGTTATTTTAGAGCTGATTAGCTTTCATTGCCCAATGAAAGGCCCAGCTAGCCCACTTTAAATAGACTGTATAATTTGCCATCAGTCTCAATTCATGGCAGACATATGATGTTTTTATCTGAAAGGAGCCATTACGAGAAGACTTTGTTGAATGGCGCAAAGCCTTTCTCCCTCCTCGTGGCTCCATTTTGTGTCTTTATTTTAAGTTTTATCTGAATTACCATTTCTGGTTTTCACTTTAACATTCAGTGTTGCTCGTTTCTCTTTGGGAGGGGGGAGTTAAATTGACCGACCGGCAGTGACTGACGTATCCGTTCCCCTCAATGTCATTTTCAGTTGACATGGAAGCTGCCATGTCGAAGTGTCAGGACTGACAATTCCGTCATGTCAGTGGAAGAAATATGCTGATACCAGTTGCTATTTCTGGAACACAAAATAACTCTTGAAGTGCACCATATTTGAGGTTTGTTATTTTTTTATTTCTGAGGGTGAATTCATTCACAATATTGTAGAATATAAAAAGTGTCCATACCACAGGACAGCTTTTCCCCAAACTCACACTAATCTACACATGATCCTGTTATACGTGCTACATCACGTGTCAATGTGACTGCCAGTTAAATTAAAACACACTTCCCTAAATCTTTTTCGTTTTTCCAGCTCCTCCATTTCCTGTATGCACTGAAACTCCTCATTTATTTTAATTTCCCCACTACGCTTGTCCAGTTTGTGCATTAAACCCCAGCTTGGGTTGGACCTTTATATGGTGGCCCTGAAGTCCAAAACACAACAACATCCCACAAAACACGACATCACAAACAAGAAGTCTTTGTAAACTGTATTTTCTGACATATTGTGTCTTGAAATCTTCTTTTGATTTCTGAAATGTTGAGTTTTGTAAAATGTGTTTTGACCCTCAGAGCCACCGTACCTTTGTGTCATTCAAATTCAACAGAAAACTCAGATCTTGAGTTTATGCACCCAAACAATGAAGGAATGAGACACTGTGTGGATATTATCGGTCAAACGCTGTGGTTGAGGTCTGGTTAGGGTTAAGTCCTGTCACCTTGTTAAAAGTGTCCAGTGTTGTTGACACAAAGCTGCTAAACGTCCTGACGTTTCCTTTGAATCGTTTGTCTCAAAGTGGTCTTGATTACTTACAAATGTTTGGTGTCGTGTACAATAAAACACAAGCTGTCATAGCCTACAGTATATGTCAAGTTCTAACAAACATTCAATTCATGGCAACAAAAGAAACACATTGCTTATTTTAAAAAAGTATAAATAAATAAATAAATAAATAACCGATTACTTTAAATGCAAAAGCGGCACGTTACTCGTTGCACCCAACACTGCAGGTTACAAATGAACCTGTTAACCTGTGGATCGTTCCAAACAGTCTTTTGTTGCTTCCGTCCCAAACGTGTTGCTGCCATCTCACAATGAGTCTACTGCCTCGCTGTTGTTTACGTCTGCACGCCAATCAAGTCACAGTTTTCATCCATGTGTGTCCAGACTCATATAATATATGTAGTGACTGATAGAGAGCTCGGTCACATGGTGCAACAACAATCACCTGAAGCTCAATATCAACAGAACCAAAGAGCTTGTGGTGGACTACAATGCTTCAAATATGGATGTTGCTGCAAAGAAGCTCTAAATTCTGAAACATGGATTCTTCACACACATGTTCAACCCGGCAGCACAGAAGATCTAAACAATCAGCACAGTTTGTGGGAAGTTTTGTCATAATGAGTGTATGAATTCTTGAGTTATGACTAAAAATCTGTTTAATAGGTCAAAGTGATTTTTGACCTCTGATCACCAAAATCTAATCAGTTCATCGAATTTGAAGAATTTCCGACAACCCGAAAATAAAATATCCAAAACATGGTCTGGAATGTTTTACAAACCAAATCTGGTTCTGAGCAGCAGAACTGTGAATAACCTGAAGCTGACAACAGCAGCACACTGATGTAGTTTTAATAAACGCTCTAATGAAAGTTAAAATAAAAGCACCGAGACAACAGTTTTCCCTCCACCGTACTGTGGAGAACACATGAATGTTTACAATCGTTTACAGTATGAACATAACCTTTAGTGTTGTAAAGCTCAAGCAGGACTGGGTTTTGTCCCGGAGCAAACAGAAGTGACTGATGTTTACATTAGTCCTGTGGGAGGCGGCAGGATTAAGTGAATTATCTCTGATGTTTGCTCTGGGACAGGTGGAGGGAGGAGGCCGCAGACTGACAATCGAAAACCAATAAGTCAACAGAGCTGCTGCTGACAGTGCAGACACCTCAGGGGGGGACTAAGAGTAATGCCCTAATGTAGAGACCTGCTGGATAATTAACTTTAGCAGCTAACGAACGCGGGACGTCCCGCCCACAGACGATGTCAAGGGGCTTACAGGAAGGCGTGAGGCTGAACACCAGAGGGATTTGTCGAGGTGGAGGACCGGGGGATTTGGACTTAACAACCACCGATCTAAGCTCACCTGCCGGGGAAGGACACGGGATTACATAACGCAAAGTCAAGCCTAGCTCTCAGTGACTTGCCAGAATTTGTCCGTTCATCTACACGAGAAAACGAGCGAGAACGTTCCAATAAGAAGAAGTTTCTCCATGATGTCATTGAACATTTGTGTTTGTCTTTTTGCTGAAACACATTGTAAATCTGTATTGTTTTAAAAAGAAAAGTCTGTTTTGTCCATTTATTGATTACAGTAAGGCATTTGATACAGTTTGGAGGGATGCACTGTGGTACAATTTGTTAAAAAATAGGTATTAAGGGTAAAGGCTGTTAGGAGGTGAAGAATCCAAACTTAGTTTATAAGTTTTGAGTTTTTATAAGTTTTTTGAGTCCTATAAATAAATGAAATAAAATGAAATGTTAGATGTTAAAACATGGGAGACCATGGGACAGTGTGTGTGTGTGAGCGGTAAATGATGAGAGCAAGAACTCACCTGGAGGTCCTTGGAGTTTGGCTTTTTTCACTGTAACACAAAAACAAAAATCAGGATGAGTGGATTAAATTTAGAATCTCCTGAGATGAACCAGCAGGTTAAAACAAGGCAGAAATAGAAACATATCCAGGCATGAGTAATGGAAAAATGGACAGCGTCTCATGTTGTTGACGCCTGACAGGTTCATGAATATGCAGACGAGAGGAGCCACGACTCGCGACAAACAGCCTCACGACGTCGAAAACACAACATGAAGGAACAAAACACAAACATCATCTAAACTGCCTCATTTTCATTTCCCCACGCCTTTTTTTTTTACCTTCACTCATCCATATTTATCGAGGAGTAGCTGGCTGCAGCCTGTAGAATGGAGTGGGGTCTTGGTATAACGGGTTTAAAGGTCGATCGTGATTGGATTGGTATTTCACCATCTCACTGGTAGCTTCAGAGCGGCGGTGATATCATGAATGTATCATAGAACGGGATACAGTGAGAGCGCTCAGCCTTGTTTCCACTTTTCCCCGGTGGTCACTCGCGGAATTGCAGCTAAAAATTCCCCTGTGGCCCAAAAATCATTTTCCCCATAGACCAACATTATAAAAGAGACGTCTGTAAAACTGTTGACACCTCGAACTGCAAACAAGCTCAATTATGACTCTTTCTGTTATGATTTTTTGATCCTGGAGGTTTTTTATACTTGTAAAACTTTCCGAGAAAAGCGATTTAAAAATCTCTGACGTCATCATAATGTAAAGTCTATGGGCCGAGTGGGAACTCGTGGGCGGGGCCAGCGGGAGAAACACTACTGAGCATATTCAATGGGCCGCATAACCAGGAAGTAAACCAGGAAGTAACCCAGGAAGCCAGAAAACTCATTGGACTGAATGGGCGCCATCTTTGTGTCCGGCATCTAGTTATTCTTTATAAATCCATGAGTTGTAATAATCAAATTACACGTTTAGACTTATGCTAACGTAGGGCTGAATATAAGCTATTATCTACATTTTTAACCAGCTTACTTCACACATTAGCTCACTGGATTGCTAGCTATTAATAGGCTACTACAATTAAGTATAGTTGTAGCTTGGTGGTGAAGTAGCTAAATGACAAGTGAGCAAATTAATCTTTATTTCAGTCAGATATGCCAAATTATATTGATTAACACAGCCAACTAAATTAATTGCTCGAATTAATAGGGGAGGAAATCTAGTCTGTCATTAGCTAGCACTCCAGCTAGTTCATGTGTGAAGTAAGCTAATAGCTCATGTTAGCTTAATTTTAAACATTTAACTTGACTATAACAAATGATTATAACTAAAATATAATGTGATATTCATGTTTAGGGTTTGAGCAGCTCCCCTCATGACATTGTTAGCTAAGTAGCGTATAGCAGTAGGTCTTTTTTATTTTATGAACTGACCGTGTTGTTTTACCCAAACCAATCAAATTTAGTTTAACCCCGCCCAAAGTTGACAATAAACCAATCAAATCACGATGGGTGGGATTAAATGGTTGCCCCATTCTCTAGCCAGGTATACTTGTATTTACCACCATTGAAAAACTAATCTTTATTTAATCTCCTGATACACAATGGAGAAAGCCCTCACAATAATCCTAACTTCTGCTGGAGCTTAAGATCAAAATTCTGATAAAAATCAAAATGACTATCTAAGTATTGAAATATTTGTTATCAAGTTATAAATATTTTATAGAAGCTGACAAATGCTTTTCTACACCAACTTTAAAATAATAAAAAAGCAGAAACACACACTTTTTTTTAAGTTAAAAAAAAAAAAGCTCAATAAAAATTATTTAAGGGGCGAGATGCCTGCTGGTGTATTTTGGTTTATTTTTAGACCGACCATCTCTGGCCCCCGTGATGCATCTATACAATAACATTTATGGGATTGTGAGGCGCTTTGGAGGGGATTAATTGTGATTGCTGTGTTCAGGCATGAAGCCTACTAAACCTCTGGAGCCTGAGAGCCTGGCAGATGGGCAGGACGGGATGATGGAGGTTTCATATTTTCATCCCCTCTGTGCACACGAAAACCGCCATATTCAATTGTTTCTGTGCGAAACATCACTTTTCATGTGAATTAAACCACAACTATTTCATCCATAAAAAATAAAGAGCACAACACAAAGAGTTTTCTTTCAGGATAACAATTATCAGAAAGGAGGGGAAAAAATGACTCATCACTCCTGCTGAAGTACTTCCTGTTTTTAACGTATCTCACTGTGAAGCGTGAATGTTTTTTGGGGTTTGTCACTGGGACAAATGAGCTGGCACAGTGGCCTTACCTGCTAATTTGCATGATGTTATTTAAGGCTGTGGTACACTGAGCTGAGAGCAATAAACCAGGGCGCCATCATGGTGGAAACTGATGCTTATCAGTTTCTGTCCTTTATAGAGGCCATTTAGCTCACTGTTTGGAAGGGCTAGCTGCCCAATTACCCCAACAATTACTGGTTTTCCCTTTTCCCAGTATGCTCGGTTTCTTCTGGACACGGTGCTGCACCTTTTTCAAACATATTTAACAGGTGAATGTAGTGAATAACATCAGTTCATAATAAGACGAAAACAATATAAGCAAAAAACATTAGAAAAGAGAATTAAACTGTGATGTATCCACATCTAATAATCAATAGTTTCTCTTCTTTTTTTCCTCCATTTTTTCCTCGCAGAAGACGTTTTAACATGTCACAGGTGTAAAGAATTATTTTAATTTTAAATTTTTGCATCAGTTTTAGGGTCCTGATTGTGCATGCTGTTTGCAGAAATATATTATATATATAATAATATAAGAAATATTTTGTTCATGTTTTTACATTTAGAAATCTTTTGGATCAATATGTTTTGTGTTTATTTGGAAAAAATTGATGAAAAAATGTCTGTTTTTGTTTTATGACACAATTTCAACACTTTTATCAGGTATTTGAAGATACTCAAAGAAATGACATCACAATAAAAAGGTTGTTTTAAAAGGTTCAGCAACAAATACAGTTCATGTTCAGGGAAAATTAAAATAAAATTCTGCTCACGTTCTTCATCAGGATTGGTTTGATCAAATTTCACGACAACATAATCAATAATCTGTCATCTGATTTTGTTTAATCTTAAATCCTGACGTCTAAAATGCTGAATTCATGTCAGACTCATTAAGAAAAAGAGGTTAAAGAAACTTTAAAGAACAATAAAAGGACATCATCAGTGGAAGGTGAGGCAGAAAGCAGGAGAGTAGGAACAGGAAGTGACACCAGTGGCTCTGATCAGGTGGAGAGAGAGCAACAGATGGCGAGGGGATTACTCCCTCAATCTCTCTCATAATTCCACTCTGCTGCTCTCAGCCGCTCGGCCTGCACTTTCCTACCGTTTTAGTCCTCCGTTTCTCATCCTTTATTAAATTATTTTCTTGCACCGTCTCCTGGCCTCCACACACACGGCGTCGACGCAGGTTTTCTAACATGTGTAAGTGTGTGTCGTGACGAAGAGCTGCTGCGTCACTGTTTTCAGCGGAGGAGTTAAACAAACGTGTCAACAGAAGACTCGGCGAACAAAAGGGGCGATGATGCGTGAACATCCTGTGTGTCCAGTCGGCAATAAAACCGACACAGGAAGCTTCGGAAGCAGCCGAACAATTAGAACAAAAAGTTTTTATTCCTGCCTCTCAAACATTTGGATTGGCTGCTTTTGTCTGTAAATCAGAGCTGCGGAGATTAGTTGATTAATCGACTAGTTCAAATGTTTTGATCATTTTGAGGGTTTTTTTAAGTAAAAGAGTCCAAATTCTCTGATTTCAGCTTCTCAAATGTGAATTTTTCTTTAGTCCTCTTGACGGTAAACTGAATATCTTTGAGTTGTGGATAGGGATAAATTATTTTCATTATTGATTAATCTGCTGATTATTTATACTTTTTTAATTGTTTAGTCTATAAAATGTCAAAAAAAAGTTATGGGTAGTTAAATCTTATATCTAGTTTTGGATAAAACAAGATGTTTGAGGACGTCGCCTTGGGCTTTTGAACATTCTTCATTATTTTCTGACATTTCATGGACCGAACAACAAATCGATTAATCGAGAAAATGATCGATGGATTAATGGAGCCCTACTGTGTATTATCTCAGTCTAATGCATCACTTACACAGAATAAATACTGACAAACATGTTAAAGCCGTTTAAACATCCAAACACCTTCCTCACAAGTGCAGTGATGGAGGTTGGTTCGGATGGTTCAAACTGTTGAGGGACAACAAACTCAAAAAGGCCACCAGATGAGTCTCTTTACCCGTCTGTTACCAGGTACTGATCACATGTCTGAAAAAACACGTCCAGGCCTGCAGCATCATGGGGTCCATGTGAGTCCACTCAGCCCGGCCCTGGTCCGCAGCAGGAGTCCCCCCTCACATGTCAAACCACTCGTCTGTTGTGTAAAGACATCATCGCCATGGAGATGAGGCATCTCGACTGGCAATAAATAAGCAACGCTGTGAAGCTGTTCCATCAGGCGATGAGCCTCAACATCAGCTGATCACAATGGGCCTCTGTTATCTATGGGCTGCTTACATTCACCAGAACAGTAATCAATAAATGGACAGAGTGAACAGTCCCATTTACTAAAATAAGTGTTGACTGGCGGAACCAAACTGTTTGTGTATTGATTTCTGATCACTTCAGCTTCTTTGTGTGATGGCAGGACGATCTGAAACTGCAGTTATCATTGAAGGGGTTGATCTACGTGCAGGTACTCTTCATATAATTTTAAAATACTTAATATAGTCTGAAGAGCACCTCCAACGTGACAAGAAATTATTACATTTTCCCGAAATATTAATACGGTGATGGACACATCGTATTTAATGTTTAAACATCTTGATCTGTCTGATGCAGCTCAGCAGGTGATTGGTTTATTTCTACTGAACTACACCGTATCACCGCGCAGCAGGAAACGTGCATCGACTCATGGACGAGAGGCTCGTGACGGGGCAGGATGTAACGTTAGCTTACTTAGTTAGCTCAGTCAGCTAGCCTCTCGTCCATGAGGAGATGCATGCTTCCTTCTGTGCGGTGATACGGAAAGAAAATAGTTCCTACATAAAACTGCTCACAACAAGGTCTGTGGATTATCTTGAGTAACCGGGTCATGATTTCTGGAAAGAGACATTGATGGTGAGTTTTAATAAACGTATTGTTTTGTGTCGCTTTGAGCTCCACAAGTGACGTGCCATCTAGTTGCATAGAGAGGCGAAGCCCCGCCCCTTCCGGTATCCCAATGGGACCTTATTTCAGAAAAAATATGAATGGTAGTTAATGGCGAGAGACAAATAATGATTTGATCTTGTTTGAATTGTGCCATGAATTATAAATATGATGTTTGTCAATTATTTTGCAACTCAAGAAAGTTTGTCGTAAAGATAGCAAAAAACAAAAACATTTAGTTTTGCGTAAAACTGCTCAGTGAATTACATCTCTCTTCTCTAACAACATACGTCACCAACACCAACATGGCCGTTAGCTTGGCACAGAAAAAGTATTAAAAGAGGTGAAAATCGGTACAAGTCTGGCCATGTTGACAACTGCAGCTACGTGAAAGGAGAGTTAGTCGGTTCCGTTAGCTAGCTAGCACACGGCTACAAGGCCTCAGACCAGAATCTAGTGGGCCACAGAGGCAGCGGTACAGCCAAATGGCCAAAAGTCAAGCGCAGTGTATCAAACTGATGGGTATCAAATAAAGTACTCTTGGTATCGGCATCACTTTAAGGGTACCGGTATTGGTACCATATTTTTATACTCGATACCAAGTCCGACACACAGGACAGGGTCCTATAGATCAGAGGTGGGACTGACTAAATGTTATTGTAAGACTCACCTTTCTTTAATATCAGGTGCACAATTAATCTGTTTGAAATGATGTCTGAAGATTATTTTGTCTTTGAAACCGTTTTTATAATAATCCCGTGATAAACACTTTCCACTTGTTCCCCGATGTTAATATTACATACCAATGTTAAAAACCTAGTTATCACCAAAAGAAGAAGAAAACGGTTTTCCTATGATTAAATCACTCTTTTTAAATGATAAATATAACTTTTAAGAACTTTATGTGAAGCACTGTTTGAAAAGCTGATATAAAAAGCAGTTTGGCGCTGAAGGCTCTGTCTGCCGTTACAGACGTGAAGCTGCAGCTCTGTTTTGATTTTTTTGATTTGTTCCCCCCTCCTGGGCCAAACTGCTGGGCGCCGGTCTCGTTGTCACAGAACAGGATATTGCATAACGTGCTTTGCTGTAAAGGATGCTCGAGCAGGCGAGGATTCTTTTTCGTGTGAACCCGCCTGATCTGCGTCAGTCTTGTTTTGAGCCGAGAAACACGTCGATTTATTATAATGTTGTTATCATTTGGACCCATTAAAGGTTTTTGTTTTATTTTTGTTTGTAAATGGGCAGACAAGAGTTTCCCTTATAATAAACATGTTTTTTCCCCCAATATTAATGATAAAAGTGTTGAGATGACATCCACTGTATTCAACAGTGTGGAACCAGAGGAACCTTGAGGTCCCAGGAGGCCCCTGGACCAGTTTTAATGAAAGACATCAAACTGCTTTTATCATTTTCTCGTATTCAATCAGTGAAATTAAAATATTAACCTTTAGGTCCAATAACAATGCTGTCGAAATAAAACATTTCATTTTCACAATATAACACTTGTTGGGCTGCAACTATTATTTTCATTAGGCCTAATCAATTAATCTGCTGATTCTTTTCACAATTAATCATTTAGGCTATAAAATTATTTTTTTTAAATTGGAATTGGCGTCTTCAAGTTGCTTCTTTTATTTAACCAACAGTCCAAACCCAAAGACTCTTTATTTACTGTCATAAACGACAAAAAAAAGCAGCAGATGTTTGACATTTTTGCTTTTTAAAAAAATGCCTGAAACGATTAATCGATTATCAAACTACTAACTTATTTTCTTTCAATCAGCCATCTATTTAATGGACTAATCGTGGCAGCTGTGGTTACTGGATACTGTTTTTTAATATCTCAGAGTCAATATACAGCACAGGTGGCTCATCAGCTCAAACAGCTGGTAGATTATAGAAGGCTCCAATAAAACAACAGATAGGAGCAGAAAATTGCCGATTATTATTATTATTATTGTTTGTCATTATCCTTATAGAAAGTCTGGGCTTTTAAATCACGACTGAACAAATTTTTTTTTCTAGAAAATGTTCTTCCCTCGGGGAAAACGAACCAGTTCTGTCAGATTTCATTGATGATTATCGAATTGAAATCAGGTTTAACGTGTAGCCTACAACTTAAAGTCGTTAAGACGTATAGAAGAAAACTTACCTCTGACACACAGTAACGACATGGCAAAGCGCGGCGGTCCACTAGTTGGACACAGTTTGTAGAAGAGGCTCTCAGTGGAGATTCACGGTGTCCGGGCTCATTGTAACATCCGTTAGTTCACTTTTCACACCGCTGCAGCGCTCCAGGTCGATGCTTTCAGGCGGGTTTCTGACGCCGGACTCGGGCAGAGAGCCCCCCGCCATTATTAAAACTCTCATCACAGCTTTAGAGACTGGCGGACAACCTGAGGGCACCGACACACAGGAGGGTGGGGGGAGGAGGGTCAGAGCCAGGCACCTGTTACTGGCGTCTGACGTGTCCAATAAGAATGCAGTACAGTGCTGGAGGGCGGGGCCGAGACCCCAATCGCTGGGAGGGAGGGGAAAAAAGGTGACGCACGCGGATTTAACACCTGTAATTTTTTGTGACAGTGAAAATTTGCGAAGATATCTGTTATTTATGCTATTTTTATTGACTTGTGGCTGTATAATTAGAGGCTCTCAACCTTTTCTAACTTAACACTCACTTCTGATTGTTTAATAAAAGGAGAGAAATAAACTGTGACAGCGCAGCATCACTACCTGCCATTATGAATAAAAAATGTATGAATTCAAGGTAATATTTCCTCACCACACCATTTTTTTTGGAGCTTTTACTGACACAGAGTTGTCTCTCACATCACCCTTTTTTTCTGTCTTTAAAAATGGATCTATTTTGTGTCACTTCATCCGAGGGAGCGTTAGCTAGCGAACAGTGGAAGAACACTACCCGATGATGTGTTGTGTTGTGATTGGTGGGGTGATATTCAAACTTATTGAAATTGTGCATTTTAGTTTGACGTTTTTTTATTTATTTATGTGAATTCTTGAGCACATAAACATAACTTAAATTAAATATATTAACCCCCCACAAATTAATTTTAATCTAACCATTTAGCACACTGCCTCCGCGGCCCACAGGATGGTGCTTTTCTTTTTAGGTGAATGTCAATGACTTCTTCTGTTGTGCCAGCAAATTGGTTTCTCAATTCTCTTTTATCTACCAGTTAATTTTATTTTTCTTTAGCTGTAACCTTTTGGATTCTTTTAAATGCGTTGGTTGCCCACCACCAGTGGGGTTTTTTCTTTTCACGCCTTGGATGACAATTCACAAACCACATTCAAATGTATCTCTTGAACAGCCACGACAAAAACCAATGGATTCAATAAATCTGAGAATGATCTTTTACCTGAGGAGCTGGAGGAAAAAAAATCACAGTCAGATTTACTAAATTCGAGCACCACCTTGTGTCTGTAGCGAGTCATTACATCGGGTGCTGAAGAATTTATTACATTATTTAAAGGGGGGAATTGATAAAAGACGACCCATAATTACTATTTCTGTTTCCTTACGTCTTTTTAATTAGGTCTGCAGTACGCTATCTCTAATCATAATTTTTCTCCTTCACACTGATATTTTTGTTCGAACTAACAAAGTGTATTTAATGTTTTGGCTACAGAATATTCTCGATGCAGACATGTAATGTTAGAAAAGGGGGGAAAAGAGGAAAAAAAGAAGAGTTGCAATAGTTTTGTAGATACTATTTTGCTATCGGAACCATAGCCTTTGTTTCTTGTAGCCCCCGGACGGTTTTCACCGCTGCACCAGTGATGTAACTTTCATTTCCTGTTCGGTAAGGGTCACACATGAACAGAGTTGAGTGAGAGTCCTGATCACGGAGCTGAATCTTCTTCGAACTATAACCGAACTTTTATCTGGATGATGTTACGGACGCTGTGTCGGACCGGCGGGGCCCTCCTGCAGGTAAAACACCGCTTTATACGTCATTACGTCCCGCCGGTTAGCTCGTGCCAACCTGCCGCTGCTAAAGCGGCTTCCACTCAGAGTGTGTTAACGAATAATGGAGATGTCACTCTTCAGTTTATTATCACTGAGTCCAAGTTAACAGGAGATGGACTATTAGACTGATAAACCTCTACGCTGTTCCCTCTGCTTATATGGAATATGTTGTTAAACACATTTGAAAGTGGTTCTGAAATACCATTTATTGATTATAATGTTTTTTTGTAGTCTATACCCCTCAGAGCAGTGGCTTAGAGATTATTGATAGACCTGGCGGATTATCAGAGCCGATATTCAGCATTTTTCAGATTATTGGTAGCTGTGTTCAAAAAGAGAATTTAAAAAATGTCTGTAAGAGTAATTATATATAATAGTATTTATATGTTGTATTACTAATCTGAATCTGTAAAGTAACCAAAGTTATTTTATAAATGTTGTGGGAAGTATAAGTAGCAGAAAATATACTTAAGTACAGTACTAGTTTAGTTTAGTTTAGTTTAGTTTATTTGCACATATATAAAAATAAAATGTTTAAACATCGTGCAGGAGAGGTTGGAAGCCAGAAATAGCTTATAAATGCCTCACCTCTAAATTTCAGTCATATTACAGAAAGAAAAAGTAATTCATCAAAGTTTCAGTACTTCAGCAGTAAAACGAGATTTAAAGAAAATTACAGTTTATATTGAGTCGTATGTTTACGAAATGCATTGCAATGAAATCCACGAGATGTTATAAGTCCTTCAAAGGGACCTTTGAATAAGAATAATGACGTTGATTGCAGTGATGGAGGTAGAGATGGTGCTCTATATTTCAGTGAATATTGATTAAAGGAAGTCCGACAATAAGGAAGATTAATGTCCTGAGAGTATCTTGTGGAACAGGTGTGAATATCTGAGGAAAACGAGGCAGGTGTACATATTTATACATGAAGACACACCGGTCTGGTAAACGTTTACATTAAAGATAGAAGTTTGTATTTTCTGAAAAGAGGAGCTAATTACTCTCAAACATTTCTTTTGGATTGGGAAAATCTAATAGAGATAAGTGGGACATGTGGCAGCCCAAACAGTATTACATTAGATAAAATAAATAGTACAAGTATCAAAGTGAAGTACTCGAGTAAATCACTGGTTATTCTAAATTTTGACAATAAGATTTTAATTGTAAATGTATACTGGTTCCAAACATATGTGAGATTATTATTTCTATTTTTCTTTACTGGAGATGCTGGTTCCAGTTTTTACTGTAAATTATTTGGGTTTCCGACTGTTGAGTCAAAACAAACCTAAAGATGTCCGAGTAATGAAAGTAATCGTATGTTGCAGCGCTTTGGGTTTGTTTTAAGGGCGGATTTTAAAAGTTCTACAGTCTGATGGCTTGTCGTCGTAACTGTGCGTCTCTGCAGCAAACCCAGCGGACCGTGCCGAGGTTGTGGGTCACACCAGCCCAGCAGCGGTGGGCGTCCAGCCTGCCCATGAACACCTTGGTCCTGTTTGTGCCCCAGCAGGAGGCCTGGGTGGTGGAGAGGATGGGTCGCTTCCACCGGATCTTAGAGCCGGTATCACCTTTTACTCTCAGAAGATTCCTGATCAGAGGGCGCTTCTGTCAAACATTAAAGAACCCTTTTATCTCTTTCAGGGTTTAAACTTCCTCATACCCATACTGGACCGGATCCGCTATGTGCAAAGTCTCAAAGAGATTGTCATTGATGTCCCGGAGCAGTCTGCAGTATCTCTTGGTACGTATCAATAATGTCCAGCCAAGCTCGTGTGCCATGATTCAGCAGACATGTTGAATGAGTGTACCTTGTTCTTACAGATAATGTGACGCTACAGATTGATGGAGTGCTTTACCTGAGGATCCTGGACCCTTTTAAGGTATGTTGTAAAGAACCAGAAGTGCTGGACTGATCGTCTTCTCCTGTGTGTCGTTACCCTCTGATCAAAGTGACGGGAATGTCGTTGTTATCTCCTCACAAACTGTTCCCAGGCCAGTTACGGTGTGGAGGATCCAGAGTATGCCGTCACACAGCTGGCACAGACCACCATGCGCTCGGAGCTGGGCAAGCTCACACTGGACAAAGTGTTCAGGGTAACGACTGCTTCTTTAGCTCGCGTTGTTCTGTCGGCTCGTAACGAAAGCACTCCTGATGTTTAAATCTTTTCTTTTTAAGGAAAGGGAGTCCCTCAACTCCAACATCGTCCACTCCATCAACCAAGCTTCAGACGATTGGGGGATCCGCTGCCTCCGATACGAAATCAAAGATATACACGTTCCGCCGCGTGTCAAAGAGTCCATGCAGATGCAGGTGGGCTCAACAGAATGAAAATATAGCTGGTTTGATTTAGTCCACAGTAAACTAAACCCCCAACAGATAGATGGCAGTGTTGTAATCCATCTTCAGCCTTTTGACACTCAACAACTTACAACGTAGCAACATATGAAAAGTTTGTAATACCACTTTGTAC
>JBBPCS010000729.1:10934130-10950538 GCA_037974645.1 Hollardia meadi | reverse complement strand
GTTTACAGATTGTGGAGACAACGTGAAGTTCAGGAGCTACTTACCCTCTGAGCAGAGGACGAGATCATCGACACATACCAGGGACGGTAAATGATTGTTATTGTCATGTTAAGGCATCACACCAGACTCCGAAGCTGATGCGTTACTGGTCACGGCTCTTTTAATTGCGGAACGCCGGCTTGCTATCTAAAATCACACAGCGGAGCGGCGTTGTGACGCTGTTTCGTTATTCAGTGTAAATAACCAAAGGCAGCATAGAGAAGGGTCTTCGTCACGGCGATATTGCGCAATCTCTGTATAAAAAGGCTTCTGTTTCGAACTATTCTCGATTGAAACGGCCAAATAAATAAAGTTTAAAAAACAACAACAATGTTGCAGCATTCTCCTAAACAACTGAAGAAGCTGGGGACTTGTTTTAAAAACACCCAAACACACCGACACTTCAGGTACAGTATGCTCCAGAAATAGAAAAGGAGGGGGAAAAAATTTATCAGCCAATGAAATATGTACACATTGAAACCTGCAGTACCAGAACGCCGACATCGTGCTAAATACCCAACCTACAAACTCTCAGACGTGTAGCTCAGTGTTATGGAACTTAATCCTTCTGACATTTTGAAAAAAGGGACTCCAAAGGTTTTAAATCTACCCGGTAGACCATCAATTGAGCCGAATCTTTTTCAATCTGATCAAATTTTTTTTTTTCTTATCCAGCGAGTATGGGACGGAGGTATCGTTGTGTCTAGCCAATCGGGTTGTAAGCAACGCTGTTTTGCTGTGAAGCTTCAAAAAAAAATTGTCCAACTTCCCCCGACTTTCCATCGGCGTGGGTGTGAGCAGATAATGACTGAACTTCGTCATGAAACCAAAATGCTGCGAACAGCTTGTTAATGTTGATACAGATTGATAAAAACCAACCCTGAAGAACACTTTTGCGTGTCTGATGTTCCATTACGGACAAAAGATCCATTCTTAAACAAAGAACCTTCGAAGGTGAAGTTGCTTTAGCTAAATGTTGATCATGTGACCTTGTGCATCATCTCACAGCACTAATATCCTCTGTGGTTCCGGCACTTAGCAGCTGAACGTATCTGCAGTGACAGCAGTTCTAATCTGTGATCGAGCATCTGATGTTAGGACTGTTTTCTGTAGACTGATAAATGGCTGTTGTATGAGCTCCTGTAGATCTCAATAACACCCTCATGGTGACACTAACAGCAGGGACTGAATACTAATATTCACCTGAAGGTGTCCCGCTGGCCTCGAACACACCGCCGCTTATTCAGGAGCAAATGGATTCAACTAAATATTAATTTTGTTCGTTTCCCAAAATAGATCCGGCAACATGATTTGTTCTCATCTGTTCACTTAATGATTTAAGGTGGAATTAAGAATTTCATCCAGTGTGTCGGCTGCTGATGGGGTGTTTGGTCCGCCGGGGTCTAGTGGTGTTAAATGAACGAGTGACGGATTCCTCAGAGGGGCAGATAAGGAGGATTTGAAGAGCACTTTGGTGCCACCTCGCCCAGAAATTATCAATACTTAATTAAACCAAGAGCTTCATCTTCTGAGAGCTCGTCACACTCACGAATCAAGAGTCTGAATGCTTATTAAAGCCGGGATCTTCAGGCTAAAAGGTGTGGAAAATAAAATGACGGATTGAGCAGAGTGGTGTTTTCTCTTTTGAATATGGATGAATGAAGGAAAATCTTGTCACATGACATGAAAATGACTTTTCTATAAATTATAATATGGAGGAGATTCTGTTGTAGTGCAGTTTAACAGATTTTCTAAGCCATGTATGTCTGCTCCTTCTCTCGGTCCAGATCTTTTCTTATCCGGGGGGATTTAAGTCATTCAGAGGGGTCGGGGAAGGAGGCAGCTGCTCCTGCAGGAGTCCATGAATGTCAAGCCTGAGGGAGTTTCATCCCATCCTCCTCAGCTTCTACTGCCCTCAGATATGACTGCTGAGCCTCAGTGGCATCACTTTTTTGATACATTTGGGAATGAAAGGAACATTTTGCCATTCGTCACAAATTCTTCCTCTGGTTTTTGTCATTTTGGTTGAGACTAAATCACTTCAACTGTGATTGATCAAGAAAACAAACTAAACTAACTAGTTGGAGCTGCTTTATTGCACAGGAAATGTGTGCAGGTGAAAAATATGAAAATATAAACTTTTAGTCAGCCTCGTTCTGGTGCCTCCGCTCCAAATGTTCTACGTCACACCAGCCTGTTCTGTTTTCAACACATTTTTCAACCTCATTGACATAAAGATGGCCGCCGCGTCTCCACTTCCTCCCGCTGTACAAAAATTAAGCCAAAATATCCCAGATACGAGCGCTGCCATCTTGTGCTGGTGACATCATTTAGAGCCAGAGTCTGTGCAGGAGTGATCGGCCAGTGGAGTTCCCGCCCGACTCAATCAGGAGCAGGGCTCAGCTGTCAATCATGACGTTTCAGCCCCTTTTTATAGCATCAAATAACTAATTAAAACCAAACTGATCAGAAAAATCAACACTTGAACAAACATCAGCGTGATAAGAACTACCTGAAATGACAGAAACCATCTTTGGGGAAAATTTATTTGATGGCTAAACCTGCGATCAACGAGGACGTGTTTAGATGGAGTAATGGATGGAAAATGAACATGCAGGCGTCGAGCTGTCCGTCAGGCAGGAAGAGGATCTGAGAAGCCAATCAGGTGGCAGGTTACACAGCTCTTTGTGATGAAGTGAGGTATGAGATCAGGCGCTGACCCATTTGTGTCAGAATCAACTTGAGCACAAAATGAAAAACAGCAGCCTCATTTAATATTCGTGAGTTAACCTGAAAATGACAAGGTGGTGTGTGTGCTCAGAGATGTTCTCATCAGCCGCAGCTTCACTTCCTGTTTGAAGAACCAAATCACTGTTCCCTCTTTGCTTTTTTTGTTCTATAATGCAGAAATGAGATTCAAGTCCTGAGTGTTTGACTTTCAGAGGATAACGACATTTGCTCTGTTTGTTGCTGGCATTTGATTTAGTGTAAGGAGACTTTGAGGCACTTAGTTTATTGTTTCTTTCCTCCTGCTGTTTAAATGAAGCCCACACTTCTCTTTTCTGACCGTTAAAGATTGATTATCTCATTTAAACTGAGGTTCCAGCTGTAGCAGCATTTAATCAATCAACCATACCATTATTTTAAAGATCCCCTCCATTCAAAAATGTGTTTTTCTTCTGTTTCTGTCACATAAAATGTCGGACCTGGATACTGACTTGTATCTGTCCAAAGTTTGTCACTAGAATTTTGCAAATACTACTGCTGCCAATTAGCCTGTTGGCTAACTTGGTTGGCTATCAAGATGTGAACACACTGTAACATCGTAACAGATGTTATTGTACGTTTCACAACCACTAACGCTGTCAGCCACTGCCAGTTACAAGCTAACAAACAACATAAACAAAAGATGCTAACTACACTTAGCATTCTGATACGTCTGCTAGTCAACGACATTCTCCTCATCTGAGTCTGACTGAGGCTCAAACATGTAACATTATGGCAGAATCACTCCATGTTTCCCCTAACATTAGCCGTCTTGATGCTAGCTGCTCCTAGCACAAACAGTGGTGGTGGGCGGGGCCAGAGGCCTGTGATTCCAGAATTTCTAAATGAGGGAGGAAGAGTAGATGTGCTTCAGCCCCTTTTCAGAGGTTGTTTTTTTTTTTTTTTTAGAAACGTTTCATGTTAAACAAAAGAGTAGTCAGAGCAGAGTATCTTTATGTACTTTTAAACATGCCAGGAGGGGAACTTCAAGGCCTCGCCTTCAAGCATGCACAAGCATTCAAATTGTGATCCTCAGTCTGGTCTGGTCACTGTCAAATGTTTATACCAGCGCTGCGAAGATCTCTTCACTGGATAATTAAGTCCCTCTAATAGTGATTGTGCCAGCCTCTATCACCTGTACATCCTCTGTATTTACAAAACATGTTTGAGCTGTTTGGAAGCTTCTGATCAGAGATTTTGCAGGCAGATAGCATGCTGCTAGCAGGCAGATGGCATGCTGCTAGCAAGCAGATAGCATGCTGCTAGCAGGAAGATAGCATGCTGCTAGCAGGCAGATAGCATGCTGCCAGCAAACAAACATCGGTCAGTCAATCCACTTCTTTGGTCCAGAGTAACAACCTACTTAGTGGATTACATGTATGCCTCCCACTGACTTCCCCTCTAGCGCCACCATTAGGCTGACATTTGTACCTTCCATCGCAGGTTCGCAGCCTTTTGGCTTCTTGTGACGCTTTCGTGATCGGTGAAAAATACAGGAAAACTCTGTATTTCAAAAGAGAAAACAAAAAGACATTTCATGGACCAAATGAGTTTTCTTCTTCTCTGATATGCTGTTATTTAGCTCGAGTCTTCAGATTTATCTGACGACGTCTTGGCCTGACCTTTGGGTTAAGAACTAATGGCCTGCGGCAGGCGGTTCTGTACGAGTCTCTGCATGCGGTCATACATACAGTATATAGTACTTTAATATAACTGTTCCTTGCTGGGGTGGATACATATACAGCAATCTCCCAGTCCAGTTTGATTTGTGGCCCTGTCTATCTCTGTCCACACGTCTCTGTCAATAAAGTTATTTCCTGTAGAGCGTTTGATTATTGTTTAATCGGATACGTTCCAGGCGGCTTCAGGTAGATACATTTGGGTTCTGTTGCTGTAATTTCTACTTTGATCTTCTCTTTTCAGAAGACAGAACCTCTCAGCCTGAGCTCTTCTGAGCTGATTGCACTCCACAGGCCTGTATGTGTGTGTTTGAATCACTGTATGACCTCATCATGTGTTAGACTGCAGGAGGGCGTTGGTTCGAGGGAGTCTGACCTTTTCAGTGAAGTCACCTGCAGGTAAACGGGGAGTTTGTTCAGTGATGTTTCATGTTTTCCGACCTGTAACCGAGGCCACCGACTGCTCATTGTTCACTTTCTGTTCTTTCCTCCTCCAGTCCTCTTTTGCAATGTGGAACAAAACAGTCCGTCAACAACACACTTGAATCATTTTAGTGCTCATGTTGGCAGTTTGGAGTATCCTCCATGTTGTCATTTTTCCAGTGTGATTATGGTTAAAATTAAGAGTGAGTGGATACAGTTCTAACAATGAATCTGCAGGAGGGCTCTGCTGCGGCCGGCTCGACCTCTGACCTCCCTGCAGAGAGACTCCAGAGCAGAAATCAATAGGGCAAAGACATAAAGGAGCTTTAAACTGATGTGACGTATCCTCCTGGTACTATTTCTTTAAATGTCTGAGAGCAGAACTCTTTGAGTGTTGCGTCTTCTCTAGCAGCCCGAGAAAATGAAGCCTGGTCGACTATTAAGGGTCTGGGAGGGAAGAGCGAGCGAACGACTCCCATTTCACTTCAGATAGATGAGATTGAATTTCACACAAGCACTTATGAGGAGCGTGGATGGATGGGATTGCATCTGAGAGCAAAGACACATGTCCCATAAGTAGCGTGTAATCAACTTGAGTCCATGACGGACGCCTTTTTTCAATAATGGGCTTCACAGTTATGTCTGACTGAAGTGCAAACAAGAACTGTTTTTTTTTTTCTTTTTAGATCTCTGGTGTACCACTTGTGTATTATTTCACTTAACCTGTTTATGAACTATAGTGTGAAAAGGTTCCCTATGTACCATTTTCACATGGCCAGATTCCTTTCTGTCTTAGTTGTTTTCAGTCATTTTCTTGTCATTGTGGTCACTCTGGGCTGAGGAGGAAGATGGTCCAGTGGTCTCTTCCTCTGCCTGTGTGCCCACATACTGTGGGCTGACATGAGGGAAGAGGACACGTCCCTCCCAGCTTCTGAAAAACATGAAGCTACCCACCCCATCCAATCAATTATAGAAAATGGTGAAATCCAGCACTGTAAAAATGCCGGCGTCAAATTGAAAAAACTGTGGCGTCATGCCAAAAAAGTCAGTAGAAAAAATTCCTCAAAGAGAGAAGAAGAGATCTGTGGCGGCAGGGCCAGAGAGGATGAACATGGTGAACTGTGGGACCTGGCCAGTCAATAATGTAACAAACACTTCATCACAGGTTAGTTAATGATGTTACTGAGTGAGTGACGTGTGCCGATTGAGCCCGTAGATCAAAGTAAATCAAAAAATAGTCTTAGTGATGGTGTGACTCCAGTTTTAACTGTGAAAATCAATGGCCCTGCTATAAAACAGCTGCTTTTAGAATGGAGTTTAAAGACCGCCAGGTTGTTTTAACGTTAATAATTCATATTAATTGAGCTGGTCTTCCTTCTAATAATGAACCTGGTTAATAACATTAAGTAACTTATACATATACTGTATCTTCCAAACATTCTGACACTAAAATGGCATTTTTCAGACAGACAAATCAGGAGAAAATTTACTTTGTTCGAGACCTGTCTACACATCTGTAACGAGCATGTTAAGCTAGCAGATAAAAACAAGCAGCAAAATAAGATGAAAACATTACATTTTTGACTGTATCTAGTTTTTATTTGTTTTGACATGGACGAACAATCATCCTTAATGTGTTGGTGTTAAAAATGTTCGGTGGGGACAGCCGGGAGCCCGGAAATGTGGACCATTTCATACCATTGGCATGGCTTTGTTCCAGAGCATCTTTGATTAAATGTTATTATTGGTACGGCATCAACAACTGATGCTAACAATAACAGACACGCAAAGCTACCAAGTGGAATACGCTCAGAATGTACGGGCTGTTTGCTAACACAGAATCTATGCTAGCTAGCTAACATTCTGGCAGGAAGTTAGCGTAACATTGTGAGATGAATCATAAAATTATCATTTTGAAACACTTTTTTTTAAAAACACCAACAATGTTATAGCCTATGTAACAGCCATATTATATTGTAGTTTTACACTTTATTACATTTGAAAGTCATGAAATAGACACCGACAGCTGGGGTACGGCAACACCGCTTGGACAAAACACTGCTACAACCGGAAAGAAATAATAATGGTTATTTGTTTAGTTATGATCATGATTACATTTGCTAATGATTATTTAGGACGGCGGTGTGTGGTTGCCTGTCCTGGCATAGAAATTTGGGGATGGGCGGGAGAGGCGGCCACGCCCACTTAGGTGACCGGAAAGTGCGTAGCATTTCAAATCATTGGTATAGCTTGTAATGAGTTATCTTTGTTCTAGAGCAGCTTTGTGTGAGCTTGTCTTACTGGTTTGAAGAGCTCAACTGGAAAAAAGGTGAGGTCACGTACTTCCAGGTACCAATCACAATCTATTTGAATCACGGTCTGATGACGGCTGTGGGCTTCTTTGCTTAATCAAAGCTGATCAATCAAAACCAAGAGTTTATCTCTAAAGAAATTATACTCAAAGAGGTTTTCTTTACTTCAACTTCTGATGCATATTTAGTCAAGAATATTGAAATAAATTGAAGTTTTCATTGGCTTAAATGTTGGATAATAACTGTGATTGTCCTCTCTGTCCGTCTGTCTGCAGCCATGGGAGTGCTCATGTCAAAGAAGCAGCAGGTGGAGAAGGTGCAGAAATGCAGCGCGGTCGTCTCTGCCTTCCAGGCCGGCATCAAGGACCGTCAGGCTGTAGCCAAGCGAGCAGAAGAAGTGGAGGAAGGCGAGGGCTCTGCCAGGCCGTCAGCCAATCCTGAAGAGAAGAACTCAGAGGAGGCAGAACAAGAGGACACGGACAACAGCGCTGGTCCGTCGACCTCCCAGCAGGCCTCGGCACCAAGCAGGGACGAGTGTAAGGCCAACCAGGAGGCCTGGTCCAGGTTACGGGACGGGAAAGGAGTGGAGCCCGAGGATCTCGACAAGAGCCACCAGCTGACGCCACCAGCGTTCGTTCGGCCCAAAAGAGAAGCCGATGATGACCAGCCGGTGGAGGTGGAGCTGGACAAGAAAGAGCAGGTACTGAAGAGAGCGCTGGCGCCTGATCACTGAGCATTCATGAATCAGGAATACAGAAAAACACACACTGTAAATCCTAGGATTAAAGAGATGTCTCCATAGCAACAGAAGGGTATTATCTCTCCTCCTCCCTCAGGTTAGGCTGTGAGCGACTCTTAAGCTTTATCTTAACAACCTTGTAGAAGGTGAGAAAGTTTTTTTATTTCCACTCCAGCTGTGAGACGTGTTGTTTTGCTTGAGGACCACGATGACGACAGAGGTCACAGCAGAGTGCTGACACCGTCAGGATTTCTGTTCTGCAAAGAGTGAAGTTACTGCTGAGGAGGTGCAGAAATAAAAGCTTCGACACTGAAACAATGATAAGCCCATTTTACAGAGATATCGCCACAACAAAGACTCTTCTCTACACCGCCTTTGTTTATTTCCAGTGAACAAAGCAATGGCGTCATAACGCCGCTCCACTGTGTGATTTTAGATAGCAAGCCGGCTTTCCACAGTTAAAAGAGCTGTGACGAGTAACACATCAGCGTCGGAGTCTAGTGTGACGTTTTGCATAACGACGAGCAGCTTTGTAAACGATAACATGACAATAACAATCATTTACCGTCCCTGTTATGTGTCGATGATCTCGTCCTCTGCTCGGATGGTATGCAGCTCCTGAACTTCACGTTGTCTCCACAATTTGTAAACATTTTCTGTTGTTTTTCTTCTTCTTTGAGTTAGCTGCTAACTGCTGCTAGCTTCTTTAAAATCTCCCGGTTGAGGGTCGCACACAAACCATGTGGACAAAACATCACAGCCCTGTCTCGCCGTTCCGCCTCGCCAGCTCACTCCGTTTACACAGACGTCGATTCGGTGCCGTTACTACCTCCGCTTCCGTCTCAGAGGAGGAACAACTTTGACTCCCCATTACACCTCTGGGATGTTTATACAGACGGCGAGGCGAACGGGCTGTGGAAAAGGGGCAAGAGATATGTACGTGGGAATTTTGAGATGCTGAAGCGGGATGATTGGATAGTCAGCGACTCTGATGGGCAGTAAATCAATCAGTTCAGTCTAATAAGTAAACAAAACAAACTCACAAAATGTCTCCCGTCGTCAAACTGGCCTCCACCGGTCTCAGAGGCTGTGTCCGCTCCCAGTTTGGTTTCCAGCCGTGTTCAGGCTGCGGATCCCGATTGAGCTGAGCCCTGCTGCCTGCAGTGACTCCCCCTGTGATTCGAGGTCACGATTGAGGCAGACTTCAGTAAGCAGTAGGCCCACTAGCTCCACTGCTAACAAAGCTAACAGGCGCTATAGCTACAGCCAAAGATTACACAGCCCAATATAACTAACTTAGAGCAGAGTGAGTGAGCAGTTGGTAGCAGCTTAAGTCAGCATGCTGTTAGTGACACCCAGCACACATTTATTACTGAACTGAACCTGTGTGGTGTTTCATTATTAGTCTTGATTTTTAGATAACTTCCTGCATCTTAGAAATTGAACAGTGACCTTTGCCATGAATTATAGTCCCTGTTGAAAATCCCAGGTCTCATTTGGAGCGGGACCCTGATGCTGGAAGCTAGTTGATGTAAATGGAGTCACAAGACGTGGGCTGTAACTATAAGACAAACTGTGACTGAGGAGCTTTTACGAGGTCTCATATGTCTTCAGCCCTGACATAGAGATAAAAACAGGATGAAAACTGCCTCTCATGTCTTTATGTGGTGTACCAGTATGCAGGCAGACAGCCGAATGTTTCCTGGCTGTAAATGGAGAAAACTGACAGCGAGCTCGTTAGACACAGACATCAGTCAGAGGCAGCGCTGTCTTGATTATCCATCTGTAAATGTCAGACCATGAGAACATAAACTGCTGATGTCCCTCCACACTGATCATCTTTCATTCAGAGCTTTAATGTGTGTTTGTAATCCTCATGACACGACCTGACTACCTCAGCCGCCGAGCGACGAGATGTGTGACGTGTGCGAGGTGTGGACGGCCGATGACCTCTACCCCTGCAGGACCTGCATCCGGGTGTTCCACGACGGCTGCCTGAGGGAGCTGGGCTACCTGCGCGCCGAGGCCCTGCAGGAGATGCGAGACACGGCCCACAGCGTCACCGGCTGGAGCTGCTACTACTGTGTAAGTCTGCAGCTGCAGAAACACGTAGGTTTGATAAAGAAAATTTAAAAAAACATTGTGTAGGTTTTAGCATTTGCTCCACTAAAATTCTGGAGGATTATTTCAGCAAACCCTTCTTATTTATTTTCTCAATCTGTTTCTTGGCACATCCTTCCTTCCCATTTCTCACTCTATGAGACGACTGCCTTCCAAGATCAGTAGCAAACATCGTTTTGCGTGCAACATGTGAAGTTGCCACTACTTTTGATCAATTTAACGATGGCGCTTGTTTTTACCCAAAACTGGGCGTGGACAGGGAGCGGACATGTGCTGCTCCAAAGCTCTTTGGATGTCTTTCAGCACTGACAGCAGACTGAACTGTAATGTTCCACATTTTTATCTGGAGTTCAGATAAAGTGAGGCAGCAAAACAAACACAGAGCCTCTCTTCAGCAATTCAAGGCCAGCGCCAAAGCCAATGACTCTCTGGTGATGGCCGCCCTGTGAGTGGCAATCTGTTCGAGTCGAGGCATAAACAGCTGGAGAGTTCTTTTGCTGGAGGACCCTTCAGAGTGGAGTAGGGGCTTTGCTGTCTTTCTGCAGCCCTGAGACGTGAAATCATTTGCAAAGTGAGGAGGAAGCTGAAAGGTCCTCTGTCATTGGCTCCTTCAGTGTGAATACGGTTGGACAGCTCAGTGCTGGAGATAGAGGAATGTTTTATTTAAATTGCAGCTGTTTTTGTTAGTGCACAGCAGTCAGCTGTTACAAATCCCCCCCGTCTGTCGAATCTGACATTTAATTTCACACTCACTCTGGAGGCTGCTGCTGCTGGCAGATGGACTCCGAGTCTCCCTCAAAGTGGATTTACAGTCAGCCTTCAAAGCATGTGGGACTCCGTGGCAGCCAATCAGACGCAGGCAGGAGAGGCTCAGGAACACCAGACTTCTTCTGGATGTTGGGCTCATGCTTCACTCAAAGTTGAGGAGCCCCTCTTAAAGAGTGCAGCAAACCTGCTGTTGGATGACTGTTAATGTCCGCCATGATGAATAGAAATCCAAAATTCACTCTCCAACCAACACCTGAGAAAAATATGTTTCTGGGCAGCTGGTGTACGTCAGTGTTTTCACTAAAAACAGCTTCACATGAACACGAGGGAAGCAGCAGGTCGCATGATAATTCTCTTTAATCTGGTGGTTATGTTACCACAAGTGACATTTTTCATCTGGTTGGTTGATCACAGATTCTTGTATCTTTGACATCAATAAGAAGAATATCTTTTTACCTTCCTGCTCTGACACTAAAGTCTAAATTTGGATTTTTTTAAAAGACATTTGAAGACACACTTTACAGGACAGTCTCAAAAAGCTGCCACAGCAAGATTAGAAAGTGTTGGTATTATTATACTTTCTTTTGTATTTTCAAGATGCTGTCACAAGGTGTTGGATAAATCCTTGAATCACCTTTAAGGTTACTATTTTTTGACACAATAATTATAGCATCCAGAGCAGACTTGATGTGCTTGATGAGCACAGTGACAGAATTCTTTTTGATTCTCATTTCATTTTTAGAATGACAGACACATACAGACAAATGGATACTTTATGAATTCCTGCACACTGAGCACTGGCATAAATATAATAATAATGAAAACCAAAACAAAGATAGGTTAGGTAAGAGAGATGGTACAGAGAGATATGGTAGATCCTTTAGAATATGATGAAAAAGGAAAATTATATGGATTGGAATCCCAACTGATCAGCCAAAGTTCTCAAAAATGACAGCGATATACATTTAACTCTATGATACACAATAGATTTGAAGCAGGGCCATAATTATAATATAAAAATGCTAATTTTATGATATCATCTCACAATGTTATGCTAACTTCCTGCGAGAATGTTAGCTAGCTAGCATAGATTTCTGTGCTAGCGAACAGCCAGTACATTCTGAGCATATTCCACGCGTGTCTGTTAATACTAGCATCAGTTGTTGATGGGACACTTATTATTGTAACACCGTACCAATAATAACATTTAACCAAACATGCTCGAGAACAAAGATATGGCATTACAAGCTACGCCAATAGTATGAAATGGTATGCACTTCCTGTCTCCTGCCTCTCCCGCCCAACACATTATTGATAACTACTGCTTGTCCATGTCAAAACCAATAAACTCTATAGATACAGTCATAAATTTAATATTTGTGCTTTATTTTGCTGCTTGTTTTTATCTGCAAGCTTAATATGCTCGCTCTCGATCTCGCCAGAGTGTGTTGCTGAGGCAGAGACAGGTCTCAAAGAAAATTAATTTTCTCCTGATTTAGTGTCAGAATGTTTGGAAGATATGTGGCTTGTGAAAAATGGGTCCAGTGTTTACTTTGGTGATTACAGGGTTCACAATCTGTGCTCACGTTCAATTCTTCCAAAAGAATGAATAGACTCACGACCTGCCACTCGTCCCCTAAAGGACTTTACTACTCAGACTTTACTGTAAAAGAAATAGGGTAAAAAAAAAAGACTAGTTCATCCCATTTGTCAGTGAAATTTTTAATATTTCCAATGTTGTCATCGTGGCTACAGCCTTGATATGAAGGCACTGTTATCTGTGTTGCATGTTTATGTTCAGTGACCTTCAAGAAGTGCAGAGAAGCTGTGAGAGAAGCCACCAGAGGACAAAACAATGAGGCTTTTCAGTGTGACACCAGAGGCCCCGTGTGCTCATACAGCTCTCACTCAGCTCAACCATTTTATACGAATAATTCTCCACTGCTAAAATGACATATCAAACTTTTAACAAGGACACGGTGTCCCAGACTGTGGTCCCACTTTTTCTTTTTTCTTTTTTTGTAGTGTGTCAGACAGTACGTGACTCTTAAGTCCAGATTCATGGTTCAAATATGTGTAGGTTAATCTTGAATGAGTGAGTGCACACACGAAGGAAAGGGAACACGAGTGAGATTCGTGTTTCAGTTAGGATGCTGCATTAAGTTTATCATAGCCGCCCACTTGCAGTATTATTAGTCTGTAATAATCTCCTTTTATCCATTTCTATTTTATTTCATATCCTCTTTTGACTCGTGGCTGTTTGCTGAGCTGTTTTTCATTAAATATATTTTATAAGGTCAGGCGACTGTGCCTTTTCGTTTTATAATGTGGATTTTCTAATGATGATGACAACGATTGAGGACTATGTAAACAAAGTGGACTTCACTAACGTCAACAGTCCCAAAGAGATCATTAAAGGTTCATCACTTTTATAATGATTTATAATGTACAAATAATAATCAAATATAAATATTCAAATCAATGTCTCCTGACATTTTTCTTGCCTGTGGATGCACCAGACAGTGAAGTATTTATATTGCACACATCTTACATTTTCCATAAATCTAATTAAATGCAAAGTTTAGCCACATAACATGTTGATATAATTACGTTTATAATTGAAATCAGTAGTCTGTATTGTAAGCTAAGCAATTTAAGAAAAAAAAACATAATATGGATTAGCATGTACTGGCAAAGCACCTTTAAATAAATTAAATATCAAGCCTTATGGCAGCCATTCTCAACCAGTGGGCCTCAGAGCGCCACCTAGTGGGCCATGTTTTGCCTCTGCTAGCTAGCTAATGTTCCTTCATAGGGAAGAGGATTAGGGCCACATGTGAAAAATGTATTTGAGTTCTGACTTTTTTCTCATCACACTCACTTATTAAACATGGAGTCAGGTACCACTTGATGTTTCTCTCCCTTTTCTGCAGGATAATCTTAATCTCCTGCTAACAGAGGAAGAGATGTACAGCCTGGTGGAGACCTTCAAGCAGTGCAAGATCATCCCAGGTCAGTCACTGAGTCCAAGTTAAGATCATCCCAGATCAGTCACTGAGTCCGGGTTAAGATCATCCCAGATCAGTCACTGAGTCCAGGTTAAGATCATCCCAGGTCACTGAGTCCAGGTTAAGATCATCCCAGGTCACTGAACCCGGGTTAGGAAATAGATTTTGGTTGTGTTGCAGGTTACACCGTCCGTTTCAATAAAAATCTGGCAGTTAATTTGTTCATATGTTTTTAGGAATGGCAGGTTTGGTTGGTGGGTTGGTCCAACACTTTGATCCAGACTGAAATATCTGAACTGTGATAACTTTGGTGAATTTTCCTCTCGCATCATCATGAGGTGCTAACTGGTAACACTGTTTTGCTACCTTGATTTTTTTCATTGGATTGTTAGTTATCGCATTATTTGCCGTCACACCTGTCTACTTCTGGTGTAGTTTGGCAGTCTGGATTGAGGGCGGTGATTGGGAGGTGGTCCTGCCTTTGCAGAGAATGAGTCACCATAATTCAATAATATCTGAAAGATTGCTGTGTGACTAACGAGGTCTGACATGACGAATGGTTCCTCGTAGAGTCGTGCCTGGTGTCAGACGAGCTGCTGCAGTACCGCCACTTTGTCTCCAAGCAGCAGTTTGATAAAGACCTGACCGATGAGCAGGAGGAGGAAGTCCTGGCCCAGTTCGCAGCACTGGATCCTGAGAAGAAGGGTCACATCGAATGGTCGGACTTCCTTTACTTTGAGTCTCTGGCAGTGTTGAGGAAGCTTCGCACAGAGGTAATGCCTTCGAATGACGTGAATATCTAAAACATAATTATGAGAAGTTTACACATGCCACAGCATCCAAGAGAATCCCCAGATTTCCTCCTCACTGGTGATGAAACTCAACCATGACTACAGTATGTTGTACAGAAAGAGTGAACGAGGAAGAAATACCGGTTGGCGCTACAGAGTACAGTCTGAGAACCACCGTTCCAGTCCTGGAGGGTATTATTCCCACTTATTAGCTTTAGTTTTAAACACCAGCCTCAATATCTGACGTTTGCGCATAGGTATTCTTCGATTTGTTTTGTAACAGATAACAATTTTAGAGTGATGATCAAAAAGGTTTGCCTTGTCTCACCACTCAAAGAGTCACCCATAGCTGAAGTAATGGTGTTCACTTCACATCAGAGACCAACAGATCAGATAACATCGTATAGTGGTATTCAGAAAGAGGACATTTCTGAGCCTTACTTCAACTTGATGTTACTATACTGTAACATCCAGGCTGCAACCATTGACGCTATATAAAGATGGACGATATGAGCTCCTCAAAAGTGAAGCCAAAACATCTCGGTTAAAAATGTTGGCTTGCCTCTTTCTGTCTGAATCACTCACTTTATCACTTGATCACACGGTAGATTAAATATTGTGCTTTGTTTTTGGCTGAGATTAAAATGAGTGTGACTCTGGGGTAAAACAGTCCCAGCAGATTATGTCAGACAGTGCTAATGTGATTGAAACCAGCCCTGAAAATACCTTCTCCTGGCCCCTGAATTACAGCAGGGGGAATGGAAGGAATAGACGTGATTTAAAGGATTATTTTTTCTATTTTTCCCAGAACTCGCTGGTGCGGCTGTTGACTGCCAAGGAGAGAGACACGGCACGGTCCGTGTTCCTGGGTCTGGGCCTGGATAAGGACGGTGTGATCACCAGAGCAGAATGCCGGCAGGCCCAGCAGTCCTGGTTCCAAAAGCTCAACAAAGACTCGCAGTCGTGCAATGTGAGGTGAGTCAGTAGATCTGTGTCAGTTTATTCAGTAAAACCCAAATCTAGAACAGTATTTTGAACAGAAACAAACGTATTCCATGTCTAGACTGAGATGAAAGTCTGGCAGGAGTTCAGGTCTCATCTGTATGCAAAGTGCAGCTGGCAGAGGGAAGAAAGGTTTGGCTGCTGAGGGACGAGACGACTGGAAGCAAGATTCACTTCAGATGCTTCTGTGGTCCAAAGCAACGGTGTCCATTTTTTGTTGCTTCACACAGCATCAGTGTGTCCATGTTAAAATGTTAAGAATGTCGCTGCTGGACCTTCACAGGTCTGAAAATAAGAATCACACTGCTGTTCCTCCAGCCTCAGCTGACATACAGCCTCAATTCAAGTCCACATGAAACAGGAGGCAGAGTGCTGTTTGTTTTGACATAATTATGTGTTTCCTGTGCAAACGGTCAGGTAGGAAGGGACTTTTTAAAGTAGCCAATCACGTTAGTGCTGAATGTGCGTTACACCTCCCATCATGCAGTTAGATGTCCAACTAGCTGACTCCGCCCGACTGGGAGCTCCCAGTGAACGCGGAGGATTAAATGTTAAAAGGACTCCGGACTCCGTCTCCATCCGGCCGTGTTCACCGGCTCCTGAGCCCGGGACAGCTAGCATCAGTTAGCGGTTAATTCAGCAATAAGTAAAGCCATCTGTTCATCAGGAAACTCTGTAAATCTGCGAGAGTTCAGGCAGAGCAGCCGGAGGACATCAGAGGGAAAACCAGAAAATATTTTCTCCATAAAATATGATCCAG
>JBBPCS010000729.1:10909678-10934030 GCA_037974645.1 Hollardia meadi | reverse complement strand
ATTTGTGCAATAATTAACAGTGCAATATCTCTGTGCAATAACTCACCTGTGCAATACTCTTTTTGTAGCATGTTGTAAGTATTTTACATATTTCTTATTTCTATTTTTCTATTGGTACAATTTTCTACTATATATATATATTTCTATTCTAGAATGGAGCAACTGTAACGAACACAATTTTCCCCCGGGGATCAATAAAGTATTTCTGATTCTGATTCCGATAAGTAATACAACATTTACATTTACAGTTTGTGCTTATTAAAGGGGAAAAAAGGCTTTGTTTTTTAATGAAGTAAGATGGAGGAAAAGTGACGACAGGAAGCTTCATTTTGAACTTTCCCTTTAAAGTAAAAAATTAAAAATATATGGTACAATGACTTTTTTTTTTACAACAAATTGTTTTGCAACATGTAGGTTTGATTTCACATTAGATTTTTAACAACATAAACACAATTTGAATCTGTTAAAGATGTCAATGTGTATTTTGAGATTAATTTCATTGTTAATATTTGGTTTATTCACAAATGTTGATTTTCTATGAGGAACATCCATATCTATTCTTTTCCATAAGACTTTAGATTTTTACTAAACCCATTACGCTTCTTTTACATTTTCCCCAAACTGTTTGTTTACCTTCCATTAGTAATTTTGCGTAAATTAAAGATAGTTCAATAAAGTTTTGAACAACTTTCCGTTCACTTTTCATAATAAGAGCGCCCACGCAGGATACAGCACTGTATGCTTTTAATTTAAAGGAATATTTCCAGTCTGCTTATGTGCTGCGCTAACAGCCGAATTCAGTTAAGACAAACGCATTAAAGACAACACAATCATTAAATATTCCAGATATAGTTTCAATACAAAATGTTCCCAACAAATGCAACAAGCTAATATGAACAACATTAATATGGAGGAACTGTTGTTAGCCAACAAGCTAACGGATGCAGCTAAATGTAGCAGGGTGCAGGTGAAGAAAGGTTAGCTGTCAAGTGCTGCTTTCACCAAACTCTAATGAAAAAATTAGTTACTTTTAAAACTGCCTCAAGGCAAAGAAAACACACCCGAACTACGTACAGTCTTACAGCTTTTGTACTTAAATCATCCTATATAGTATATACTGTATATCTAAATGCTTTGATAAAAACGTGATTTGTTCCAAAGTTGATTATAATTGTGTAGTTAATAAAGTGATTTACAGCCTTCAAAGTATTTTGAACAGAGTTCTGTCTGTATGGTAGCAGGAAACTCAACAAGAACAGCTTTAATAACGATATGATCGATCAAAAAAGCTGCTGTCACCAAACTCCATAGGAAATAAGTTAACTGTTAAAATGTCTTGCGGAACGGATCGATCAGAACCGAACCGAAACATGTTCTAGGTTTTAAGTGGAATATTAATCAGCCCAAGATTATTCGGAAGTCTTTTCAACAGCCTTCTGTGTGTAGAAGACAAAAGCACAAGAGCGGTTAACGAGCAGCTCGAGGAGTCACTGCAGAAAAAAACATCAACTTTCAACCTGCTCAAAGGTCAAGAGACAGAAGGAACAGAATCAAACTACGAGCAGTTTCTGAAGCAGAGAGTTAAGTCCCAAACTAAAGATGCTGAATTCACTCAAATCTATACTAATGTTTGAGTAGCCTCAGTGATTTTCAATGAATGCTTAGGTTAAGCCAGGCGCTGTTCAGTGGTCTTTTTAAACGGAAATCTGGAAGAACGGGTCAGATAGCTAGCGGTGTAGCTAGCGTGTGTACTCACTCACCCTGTGTTCTGCAGCATCGTTAGATCTGTGATGAAGGAAAATTATGACAGATCAATTCACAATGTGTTGAAGAATGACAGTTTGTCGTCTTCTCCACCTTTCACCCACTTTTTCTTCTTCTTCTTCTTCTTCTCTCGGTTTACATGTAGGCTCACAAACAACCTGAAGGTACATACCGCCACCTACTGTACAGCAGCGTATTTCTTCTTCTTCTTCTTCTTCTTCTTCTTCTTCTTCTTCTTCTTCTTCTTCTTCTTCTTCTTCTTCTTCATCTTTACAGCCAACACCACGACTACAATGAACCATCAACCTTGATTGTTGATTGAATTGTTGTTGTTGTAATAAAAGTCAGAAATGTTTTGTGATATTTCTCGACTTTAGAATACACTTGGTAGAATGATTTAGCACAAAAAACACTTTTTACACTTTTATATGTGTAGAACACACACATAAATTATACTGTATATAGGCTATATTTATATACACATGAGAATATTCATATACATAAACATATATATACCTTATCTAATTGTCTATTTGTTTATATTCTATTATAATTTGAATATGTTTATATATTTCTGTGTGTAGCATGGAGGAAGTGTCTTGATATACATTGTATCTGTTATTTATTATATACCAAGATACTTATGGTATAGTTTACACACCACAAATGATTCAGAGTTATAGTTCAGGGTAGCATCAACTGGTCTTTCCTAAGCCTGGTCCTAACTGCTGAGTCGGTCTTTGTTAAGACCGGTCTTTAGGAATTTAGGTGCGTTGCATCAGCCAAACTTAAACCTTAACTACACCCAGCTGCATTGATGTGTATCCATGGGATTATATCCAGCTCCTGACTACTTCAACTTTATTTGTCCCCGAAGGGCTATTGGTTTTGCAGCAACACATAGATATAAACAAGACATAAGTAAACAAAACATCTGTGTTTCTAGTTTGAATAATAGTAAATCTGCTGATGTGTTGTTAGTAGAATTGTGTTAACTTGTAATGAATTGTACATTGTTGTATCTGCTGTTACTTAAGTTAAACATTGGAATACTTGATGGGGTCACCTGATCCAAACAAAGATGGATCTTAGTTGACAATAGTGTTATAACATAACATGCCAATGAGATGTGTAGTATTTTTTTTATTTATTGTGATAAATTAGTGATCAATTTCATATTAAATAATTCTGGGATTATTTGAGGCCATGTGACTCCATAAAAAGCCACAAAGTCCCTGTTTCTTTTTATTATTCTACAGTTTAAGATACAAAAATATAAATTTAGATTAGCTAGACTGAAGTACCTACTTAAAATAAAAATAATCACAGATAAACGAGTGAATAAAAAATAACGTCATTAAAAAAATCCAAATCTAACATTTGTGAATGTTTTTTTTCTCTGTTTAAATCGAGTTATTGATTATTATCGATCCTTCTGTATCTTTCATCTGAGGCGTGTCCGCCCGAGCCGCCATGTTCTCCCGTGACGTCATCAAACGGGAAGTGAGCTCGTTGTTCTCCATGGTTGCTGCCTGGCTGCGGTGCTGTAGGCTCGCGGACCAAAACAACTCTTCCTCTCCTCTTCTTCCTCATCTTCCTCCTCGCGGACCATGGACGGGTGAGCGCGAGGACACAGTCCCGAACCTTCGCCGACGTCCCGCCGCTGTTTTGCCTTCCTTCCGTCCTCCCTTGCGTTTCCTTGGTGACTGAACCGCACCTGCGCGAGCCTCTGGCGTCAATCCCTCGCTCATGTTTGTTGTTGTTTACTTGTTTACCGAAACGTCTTCCTGCCACAGAACCATCTCTTGTCTTCGCCGCTTTCCATTTCCCGCTCATCACGCGCTCTTTGTCGCTCGTGTTTCACCTTTTTCTGGTTTTGTTTGGTTGAAAGCTTCGCGAGCGAAGAGTAACGATTCGGCGGCGGGGTATGATTGGCTGAAATCCCGCGATAACTGTGTGTACACATACAGTACCGAGTGATTACTGTCAGTGTTCGTGTTTTTGTCTTGTTTAAAAATGTTCAGATGTGCTTTTTACTCGCTCCTAACCGAACATTTACAATCTTTAATCATCAACAAAAGTAAAAGACCACAAATCAAACATCAAACGGACAGTTTTATTTTCCAAACTGATTCTTCAGTTTCCTCAGTTCGACCAATTAATCCATAAACTGAGAGAGACCTGAAGCAATTAGTCAGTAAATCGATCGAAAAGAAAATTAATTAGATAATAGAATAATTCTTTAATGTTCTCTGGTGTCATATTTTTTATTTTATATCAAACAATCTATTTTTGGACTGTGACAAAACAAGACGTCCGAAAACGACATAGAAATAATTTCCAGAAAAATGAAAATAATGCTAGTTGGAACCCTGAAAGAGATGAAACACGGAAAGCACAAATGATAATTTGATTATTCTTTTGTCTAAATGATTTATCAAACAAAAATGTCAAACATCATTTGATTCCAGCTTTTTGTAATTTGTTCTTATTTGTTCATTTTGTGATATTTAATCTTAATATTTTTATTTAATTGTAAAATATAATGTTCATATTTTTTAGACTGTTTTCACAGTTTTTATCTTCTTGTTTATATCTTGCTTTTTTGCTTTATTATTTATTACTTTTTTTATTTATGCTTATTTCTATTTTGCTATCCCTGTTGCTGCTATAATAATGCAAATTTCCCTTTCGTGGGACTAATAAAGGATCATCTTATCTTAAATCAGATATCTTTGGACTGTTCCCCGTCACACGAAGACGTGCTTTAGCTCCAGTGCGAAGAAGTTCAGTAATATTTCTGTTATTCTCTCTGCAGGAGTCGGTGTTCACTTCCTCCCTCAGCTGCAGCTCTGCGAACATGAGCACCTCCAACCTGTCCACAGGTGAGACCCCGCCCCTCTCTCTCTCTCTCTCTCTCTCTCTCTCACACACACACACACACACAATTGGTAAACCTTGCTCTACCTGAACCCCCTTCTCCCCACTGTGTTAGTGTTAGTGCAGTAAAATGTTCCCTGTCAGTGTTTTCCTCTCTGATGCTTTTGGATTAGTATTACTGCTGCATTAATGTGTATATTGCATTTTACTACTGTATTTGTTTAAGCTCATTTGAACTGCTTTATATGCTGTTGGCTAGTTGAATCTACAGTGATGCATCATGTTCTATAAGATCATCATATGTTTTTTAGCGTGGCTGTCATGTGAGATCCACGCATTGCTTTTATGAGCTCAGAAAAACAACCCTGTTTTCAGTTTAGTGACGATGCATTTTCCGGCTAATCCGAGAGGGATTTTGAAGAGTTTATTGAGCTTAAGAATGAGAATTTTCTCACATAGCCTAAAGGAACACTTCATCCTTCAGTTTATCACAAACATTCAATATTATCAACACATCCGGAGATACACAGTTTTCACAGAACAGGTAGGGGGGAATAGTAATTAAAGCCGTCAGACAAATGGAGCGGATTAAAAAGTACAATATTAACCTCAGAGATGGAGTGGAACAGAAGTAGAAAATAGCATAAAATGTAAGTAAAGTTCAAGTACAGTACTTCAGTAAATGTACTTGGTTACATTCCACCACTTTTAATTTCTGCTTTTGTGCACAGTGGATGGCACTGACAGGCTGTGTGTTTCTGAGCGTGCTCAGTGCGTCCCATCTCGGGTCCTTCACCTGCGTCAGCTTCCCGCCGACGTCTCTGAACAGGAAGTGCTCGCTTTGGCGCTTCCTTTTGGCCGAGTTAGTAAGCTGATAACGCTGAAAGCCAAAAACCAGGTGACTGCTAAACTGCTGGCTGCTGACACATTGAGGTTGATTCAGTTTGTTTGTTTGTTTAATAATGAATCAAATACTTAACAGAACTCAAGGGTAAAAAGAAACCAAGAATTTCTAAACTGACTTCTTTCTATGAGCCAACAGCAAAAATATTGTCTATAAAGATGTTATTTTATGTGTTTGTGTCTTATTGGTTTTCATGATATTATTTGTTCCCTCTCATGTTGTTTATTAATGTTTTAGTCATATAAAACCTTCTCTTTTTTTAGGGTTTTTTAGAAATGGCATCAGAGGAAGCAGCGGTTACCATGATTAACTACTACACCTCGGCCCCGCCCACCATCAGGAACCAGCCAATCTTCATTCAGTACTCCACCCACCGCGAGCTCAAGACCGACAATCTGACCAATCAGGTGAGGAGCAGCAGCTCTCTCCCGCCCACTTCAAAATTGACATTTTTTTAAATTTTGAGTCAAATTACTTCATAGAGCTACAAAGATCATTAGAGAAATTTTAAATACAATTCAATTATTAAAAAACTAAAAGGTAATTAAAGATGTTAATATGAAAGATTAAAAGATTGAGTTTTGAATAGGTCTTTGAATAAAGTTTTTGTAATTTTTTTTGTTATTGTTATTTAGATTTTTAACCTGCCAGTAAAATAATATTTACATGTAATCATTCTTTAATTTTTTTTTTTTTTTTTGACAGAGAGCGGCGCTGCAGGCCATCAGCACAGCAGCAGTGCATTCTGGGAACATGGCATCAGGAGGTGAGGGGCGGGGCTTAGGTCCCGGTCAGAGTCCCGTCCTGAGAATCATCGTGGAGAATTTATTTTACCCGGTGACACTGGAGGTCCTGCAGCAGGTGCTTTTATTGTTGTTTTCTACTTTTCTTATTTTTTTCTACTGGCATACCACGTCTGACTCCAGGAAGTAGCCACAGCCTCACACCTACACCCACCTACTCATCTGTATGTTCCCTGCCAGACACATAAATGGAAGCATTACAAAATTAAACAGAGTGTGTGACAAAGTTTAGCTTTAAGGCTGATGCATGATTGTCCCTCTGGGCTTCCCGTAGCAATATGAGTTCACTGGAACTAGAAGTTTGTTAGCTTTTACATGCTGTTCCTGCTGCCTGAGGACTTTTTCTAATTTCAGCTTCAACATTCATACAAGTTTGTTAAGTTACTGTGAAAATAATTCACACGTAGCGTCGACACAATTATTACAGTAGGTAAAGTAAAACCGGAGGGATAATTCAACATATTGCTTTATTTTAACATATATCACATTAGTGGGCAACACCCAACCCTCGACACACTAAATCTAGACCTGGATATACTGAGGCAACTTCACACTCGAACATCCCGCCACTGTTTGGTTTTACCTTCGTCATGTTTGCAGGTCTTCAGTGACTCGTCTTGTATTTTTGTGTTTTATTGTTTTATGAAAGTTTAGTTGTTGTTTTCAGATCTTCAGTAAGTTCGGCTCCGTGTTGAAGATCATCACGTTCACCAGAAACAATCAGTTTCAGGCTCTGCTGCAGTTCAGTGATGCTGTGCACGCTCAGCACGCCAAGGCTGTGAGTCCCATGCATGCTCTCTCACACACACACACACACACTGTATACATAAATGTATAAAAGTGTTTGGACCATGACTGCATTTCAGTAAAAAAATCAGCTCTGGTCCACAGTACCTCATGGAGCTCTGGTCCAATCAGATGGCAGCTGTGTGTCTTCCTGTCTTTCAGTCTCTGGACGGTCAGAACATCTATAACGGCTGCTGCACGCTGAGGATCGACTTCTCCAAACTGAGCACGCTCAATGTGAAGTACAACAACGACAAGAGCCGAGACTTCACCAGAGCTGACCTGCCCACAGGAGAGCTGGACCCCACCGCTGCCTTCGGTGAGAGGGGCTCATGCTAATGCCAATCCTAACTGACCTCACTGAATGCTTCACGTACTGAGCATGTGCAGCTCTCAACAAAGATAAGAAGGAAGAGAGACGTGTCACTCTTTAGCTCCTTCTATTATCAGATCTGAGTTTAATTCAGACTGCTATTGATTGATTGATTGGTCACATCTATAAAAAATATATGTGTGGGACATACATGGACATATACACTTTAGTATAGAGCTGATTGGATCTGCCCCAATAACTAACTTTATTTCCATTAAGTAACCAGTATCATGTTCAGTTTCTCACGTTTTTTTAACGAACCAAATTTCATTAAAATTCAGGTTAGATTTCGGTTCAGAATTCAGCGAGTTAGTGAGGACTGAGGGAGGACTTCCTGTTCAAACTGAAGGACTCATGACGAGCTGCTGCAGCTCAGAGTCCAGGTGTTCTTCTTTCTGTGACGTTAAGACTGTATGTGTGTGTTTTGTGTGTTACAGGTGTAGCTATCCCTCCATACGGAGCATCAGCTTTCCCGCCCACCTTCCACCAACACGCAGGTACGTTATTTTCTACCCTCAGTATTTTATATCAAAACATTTATAGTTTATATGTTCAGGGTTCAGCTTTATTGTCATTATACAATACAGGAATGCACAATGAAATGCAGCCATAGCCCTCAACGCTACACACACACGTATAATAATATTAATAATAGAATAGTATTCATATATTTTTAAATTAGAATAAAATAAAACACTAAAGCACTAAAAAAGATTATTAGACAGTATAAACTACTGTTAATAATAACTATTGTTAATAATAAAATGATTCATACTTGCATTCAGTTGATGTTCCCACAGTGTTGAATGACAGAAGAGAATACTGTTGTAACCTCTGATTATTAGTTTTCCAGTCGTCAGTGAGCCTCGATCTTTACTGAAGCCCAGCGGTGCGTCTGCAGTCTCCCCAGTGTTGGATTGAACAGGTTTAAATTGGGATTTGTTGGTCCAGAGTATGTTCAGATGATCTGATCCAGCAGTGCTAACCCGAGACCAACCTTCTGTTTCTATTGACAAGTTTTAAGAATAATTCCAACTATGTTACAGACATTATTATGCACTGACACTGAAACAGGGACCTGTTCCTGTTTAAATCTGCACAAATTTTGATGCTAAGCTAACAGTTTGTTTTACCAGTGACTGGTGATGTCTGCTCAGAGGTGTCTTTGTCTCTTTCTATCCTCTCAGTCGTCAGTCTAATTGAACTGCTGTACAGCGCTTTGTTCTCCATGTACAAAACAAACCTTAATACACAATAACATGTTTGTAAAGAGGACGTGCTAAAAGCATCAAAGACCATTCAGGACTTCAGAGTAGTCCTCTCAGACATCTGACTGAAACCATTCAGTGCGTTTACATATTGGTCTGTGTCACACTCGGCTTTACATAAAGTTTGGTTATTCAGTTTCTCTGTACTAAATGTACCTTTCATTTTTTTAGTTTTAAATAAAGTTTTATTATTCAGTTTGTCTGTAATAAATAAGTCCTTTATATTTTTTTAGTTCTAAATAAAGTTGATTATTCAGTTTCTCTATAATAAAAAAACTTTTATAATAGTTTTTTTTTACTTTAAATAAAGATTAATTTTAGTTTTTCTGTATCGAGTAAACCTTTATAGTTTTAAATAAAGTTTTATTTCTCTATTAATACATCTAGTTTTAAATAAAGTTTTTTGTCCTCAGGTCTGTCGATGGCGGCTGTCCCTGGCTCGTTGGTGTCTCCTCCTCGTGTCTCCCTGCAAATGGCACCTCCTGCTGTCCACTCTGTGCTGCTGGTGTCCAACCTGAACCCAGAGGTCAGAGGTCACACGCAGTCACACAGCTACTGAACAATGCACTCTCAACTAACTTTAATAACAATGTTTGTCTCTGCAGAGCGTCTCGCCTCACTGCCTCTTCATCCTGTTTGGTGAGAAACATTCAAATATTGATCACTAATATGAGACAGAACAATATTAACAAATGTAAGCTGGTAACATCAGAAATCAGGCACATCCTGTCTCAAAAAGAATGCAGAAAAAGTAGTTCATGCATTTGTTTCTTCCAGGCTGCACTATTGTAACTCTCTACTATCAGGCTGCCCTAATAATTCTCTAAAGATTCTCCAGCTGGTCCAGAATGTTGCTGAACTTTACTGTGTTTTTGTGTCTTTTCAGGTGTTTATGGGGACGTTCAGAGAGTGAAAATCCTCTTCAATAAGAAGGAAAACGCTCTCGTTCAGATGAGCGACGCCACTCAGGCTCAACTTGGTCTGACACACATTTACATTTATTTACATGTATTTATCAAAACCCAAAGAAGTTAATAGAAAATATTTTATTTCTTTAAAATATTTACTTTTTAGTTTTCATTTAATTGGCAATTTCTACGGTGGCCCCGAGGGCTCAGTTCACTGCAACTTTAAAAAAAAGACATGTAAATACATTTGTAGCCCTAGGGCCACCATAGATTTCCTTTTTTTATTTTATATTTATATATATTATTTATTTTATTTATTTATTTAAAGATTTTAATTTAAAGATTTTTTTCTTAATTAAAAAAAAAAATGTTTCCGACAGCGATGAGTCACCTGAACGGCCAGCGTCTCCATGGTAACGTGATTCGGGTGATGTTGTCCAAACATCCAGTGGTGCAGCTGCCTCGCGGAGGGGCGGGGCAAGAAGAACAGGCGCTGACTCGGGACTTCTCAGGCTCCGCCCTTCACCGCTTCAAAAAACCCGGATCCAAAAATTTTAACAACATCTTCCCTCCGTCAGCCACGCTGCACCTCTCCAACATCCCGTAAGATTAATTTTTACTGGACTCTGTAATATAATACATGTATTATCCATTTTCTGATGCACCATAACATATTTTCAGTATTTTACGTTCTCCTCTTTGTTTAAACATTTTGTGACGGTATGTTTTTCCACATATTTTTCAGTGTTCAGTTGGATATTAAGTTGTTTTTTTTCTGTCCTTGTCTCGTAGCTCCTCGGTCAGTGAGGAAGACTTGAAAGATTTGTTCTCCTCCAGTGGATTCACAGTAAAAGCCTTCAAGTTTTTCCAGTGAGTAACAACAACCGAACCTGTCAAACCTTTAACACTCATCAGTTCATGTTTGTAACTTGGTCACGATTCTTTAAAAAAAATCTGAGGGATCTATATGAAAAAAGTTTGTCATGTCACGTCTTTATGCTAAACCAACTTAGCGTTGCATGATCTATGTTGTTAGATTTTTAAACTCTCATAAAATCCACATCAGTTCTGGCCAGCATCAGACAGGCTGTAATTACAGGTAACTTTAGGTCAATATGTAGCATTCGAGTGGATGATTCGAGTCAGGAGACGACGTTCTGCTGTAAAATTTGACAGTTTTGTATCCTGAAGAACTGAAGTGTGTCACCTTTAAACGGGGCGTTCACACATACAGACTGCTGTTCATTGTGAATGGGAGCTGCTGTTGCAGATGCCCGCTGACATCCTGAGATTTAAATGGTATTCGGTGATATGACGGGAAAGAAAAGCCTAACTAACTATTTCCTGCATTGGTTTCATTACTGCCCCGACCCTTTGGGAGACTAGTGGCAGGTCCTGAGTCCATTCATTCTTATGAGAGAAGTGAACGTGAGCATTGATTATGACCAACTCTTTGGTCCCATTTTCACCAAAGTAAACATTGTACCCATTTTTCAAAAGCTACATATCATCCAAATATTCTGACACTAAAATTGCATTTTGCAGTCAGACAAATCAGGGAGAAAATTAACTTTGTTCGAGACCTGTCTCTGCCTCAGAACTGTAGCGAGCATATTAAGCTAGCAGATAAAAACGAGCAGCAAAATAAGGCAAAAACATTCAATATATGACCGTATGTAGTGTTTATTTGTTTTGACATGGACAAACATAGCCCCCAGTAATGTGTTAGTGTTAAAAATGACCAGTCGGAATGGGCGAGATAGGCGACCACGCCCATTTAGGGGACAGGAAGTGCATACCATTTCATACCAATGAATGAATGAATACCATTAGCGCAGCTTGTAATGCGTTATCTTTGTCCCATCTACCATCTTTGGTTTAGCTAACTTACAGTCTGCTACTTACCTCAGTCACATAAAGCTCCAGTCTGTTATCTAGCACAATGTTAATGTAACTAGCATGCAAATAAATGATTGAATTAACATACAAATGAAAAGAAATGTGAAAACACATGAAACCTTAGCTAAACACACCAAAACACTGGTGCCTCCATCACCAGTATGAGTGGTCTGTCCACTCACCGCTATGCTAACTGCACACACTACACAGTCACATGATGACCCTTCCTGATTGTATAGTTTCTCTGCTGCGCAACAAGAAACTACTTCCTCATGTCGTACGTCAGAACTGTCCAATCAGAGCAGAGCTACACCTTCATGTGTCTTTGAACGCAGCAGCAGAAGAAGACAAACCTCGTAGAGTTCAGAATATTTTGTGGTCAAAGGAGAAGCTCAGGAGACTAAACACAACTTGGTTGCCTCATATTTCCTCCTCCTCCCTCCCTCGGTCATGTGTTTGATGATGTCACTTCCCCTGCTGTCACAGGAAAGACAGGAAGATGGCGCTGATGCAGCTGACGTCGGTGGAGGAAGCCATCGAGGCTCTGATCGTCCTGCATGACCACCAGCTGGACCACAACCAGCACCTCAGAGTCTCCTTCTCCAAGTCCACCATCTGACCTCTGAGTTTCCAAGTCCACCATCTGACCTCAGAGTCTCCAAGTCCACCATTTGACCTCAGAGTCTCCAAGTCCACCATTTGACCTCTGAGTCTCCAAGTCCACCATCTGACCTCAGAGTCTCATTCTCCAAGTCCACCATTTGACCTCTGAGTCTCCAAGTCCATCATCTGACCTCAGAGTCTCCAAGTCCACCATTTGACCTCAGAGTCTCCAAGTCCACCATCTGACCTCAGAGTCTCCTTTTCCAAGTCCACCATCTGACCTCTGAGTCTCCTTTTCCAAGTCCACCATCTGACCTGAGTCTCCAAGCCCACCATCAGACTTCCGTGTCTCTGAGTCCACGGAAGACCTACAAGTCTCATTCTCGAAGTCCACCATCTGACCTTCAAGCCTCCAAGTCCACCATCTTACTTCCGAGTCTCCCAGTCCGGTCTCCTACTCCAAGTCCACTATCTGACCTCCGAGTCTCCTTCTCCGAGTTCACCATCTTGCCTCTGATGGAACTTTTAACTGTTGGAACTCATTATCTGACCTTTGGCCTTCAGAGCTGACTAGCCAACCAGACTGCAGGGCATCTGATTGGCCCGTGGTGGGAACAAATGAACCAATGAAAGAGCCCTGACACCACCAAGCTTTCTGTGCCTACAAACACTCTGACATATGATGACACAACAAGGGGGGCGTCACCATGGTTACAGAGCACATTCCTGAGCTGACTGAGTGCCCAGTAGCAATGCATTGTGGGCAGTGGAGTCCAACAAGGACCTAATGTGAGTTTAACATTTTTTTGTGTGTAAATGTTAAATTACCGTGTTACAGAAAAAAACATCCTTTTTAAGGTTAAAAGGAAAATTTTCAAAATAAAAATTTCTCAAAATCCCCAAATGATGGAAAGATTTAATATTTTGTTTTTCTTATTTTTTCTTTTGTATTTAAAGTTATTCAGCATGGATATAAAATTGTTCTTGTAAATTGTCTAAAGTTATTTATTTAGATTATTTTAAATGGAACTTTCAACGAAAAGCAAAATAATTTTCTCCCGTTTTCAAATCATTAGTTTTTTTTGTTTGTTTTAGAATTTAGAATTTTAGAGTTAATTTCCTCTTTTATTAAATTTTTAAATTCTAAACTGCCTTTTCATGAAATTTAACATTCTTAAAATTTTGCTGTTTTTTTTGCAGGAATTTTCACTGATTTACTGAGATTTTCATAAACATTTTGAATCTTCAGAAACATGCCTTTTCCATCGGCACTTCATTCTGCCATCTGATTGGCTATAATGATTATTATTATGATGACTATTATTATTATTATTGTAGAATATTAGGTGGATGCGATCACAACCTTCTTCTGTGCCTTATTTTTCTGAATTATTCTATTGTTTTTTTATTTTTACGTGGTGTTTGGGTGGAGTTTTGGTGGCGGGTCGTGTCGATTTGACTGGATTTTTTTGTAGAATTTTTTCTTTGCTAAAATGTTTTTTTGTTATATGTCGTATCGTTGGTTTGTATTTTTCGGGAAGTTTTTTCAAATCATGAATGTATTTATACTGTACAACATGAAATAGGTAACGCCTTCTACGTCCTGCCCACCTGTCATTCCTGCGTGTGTGTATTTATACGTGTGTGTATATATACTGTATATCTGCGTGTATGTATATTAAGCTGAGCTGTGATTGGTTGTCCCTCTTTTTTTCTATTAAATATATATTTAATTCATAACCAGCTTTTGTTTTTTTTAAATATTATTTTGGCTGTACTATTACAGAAACCTTTAAGTTGTTTTTAATTTTATATTTGGATTTTAGGTGTTGATAATTTTCAGGAAAAAAAGCCACAACAAACAGGAAGCTGCAGATTCCCAGTTTGCCTTCTGACCTCTGACCCGACAAGAGCTGATTGGTTAAATGTTGAGGGATTTATGGCTTCAAATCAAGTCAAATGGTGGCAAAACTGTTTATTGTGTTTTGTTAGAGCAAATTGACTCAAAAATTATTTGTATGAATTTAAAGTGAAGTTTTCTTTTATGTGAATCATCAGTAAAAGAAATAAATAATTTTTTGAAAACTTTACATTTTGAAAAATTCTGATTATGAAGCCTTGAAAAAAAGTTGAGGGGCGGGGTCAAACCAAACCAAAGTTTGCGTGCCTTTTAATTGGACCAACTCACTTCCCATTATGACACCACTTCCTGTTTAAATGGCTCTTCAAACAGGTTCTTACTTCTGACCAGTATTGCAATCTTTAAGTTGCTACATGTTACAACATAGATTTTAACGTATAATTATGTTTTCATGTCTTCACGTTTCAGGTAAATTGTTACTTGTTTCACATGAAGTGAAAGTATTTTTAAATAAACCCTTTTTTTTCTCAGAATCTTTTTCCTCAGCACTGTGACATCACATCCTGTTTCAGGGCTACTCTATATGTTGTCTTGAAAATGTGACTGTACAACCCCGCCCACACACCCTGTGGTGTGGTAATCAATCGAAACCAAAGGAATGTTTAAACTCGCATAGCTCGCAACTTTACTCCTTGTTAAACTTCCCAGCATGCATTTCAAAACGTTACAAACTGTTTCTGTTGTTCCCGCTGCAACAAAACTTGGTGAAAATGTAACAAGTCAAACAGCATGTTACATTTTAAACATGAAACATGCTACAACAAACATTTGACATGTTGTAACATGTTACAAGCTGTTCATTACACAAACATACAACATGTCTAACAGTTTACCTGTTATATACTTGTATCTTACATACTTACTTGCATACTTGTTTCACATTACAATTTGTACGTTACTACCTGTAACATGTTACGTAATTGTAACAAGTGGCAGTACTTGTTATAATACTGAATGTTAAGTACTTTAGTTGTTACATACTCATACACAAATGGTCAAATACTTACTGCTCATATGTTGCAATATTTGTTACATATTTCAAAAAGTAGAAGATGTAATTGTGAGCATAATAACAGAGGTATGTAGATACAAGTAAATGTTGTAAACTAATTTGTAAGTTACTACTTGTGGGTTACATACATGTATATAATAAACTACATGTTAAAATACATGTCTTGTAAAGTGCAGTATTGTAACATAATTTACTTGTATTTTTCAAACATGCATATAACATGTAACATTTTTACTTGTTACGTTTGTTAGCTTGTTACACTTTGTAACATGTTAAAACTTGATACTTGTCCTTGACCTAGAATACTTGTTACACTATACATTTCATGAATTGTAATGTGTAATTGTATACAATGTGTTAAATACTTGTGCGTGTTTGTTACATACTCGCTACATGTAACAAGTATGGACTTATGTGACATGAGAAACAAGTATTGTTACTTGTAATAGGAAGACATGAAAACTCACATGAAACGCTGTTTCTGAAGTATTTGAAGTGATTGAAAACATTTACTAAAAATTGATCTGAAACCCCTTCAGACTACATTCAGTTATAACTACTTCATTATAAAATCATTTAGAATAACAAACTGTTCAGAGCGTGCTTGTTTGAGTTCCTTTTAATTCATTAAAACATTTTTAACTGAGCAAAAAGACACAACTCAAACTGGTTTTACACCCGAATGTATCCTTTGTTTGTTTTATGCTAATGAATGTAAAATACTCGTGCGTTGAGGGACTATTACTGTTATTGCTATTATTATTATTATTATATGAAATATTTTTAATATTGAATCATTGCATGAATTTGGGGTGGGGGGTGGGGGGGGGGGGTTGGGGTCTGTGCTTGATTCTGAAACAAGTTTGTTCAATTTTTATTTATTCCGAAAGTGTGACAGGAAGTCATAGCATGAATCACTGGATAAATAAATCATCTAAGAACCAACAACCAATGGCTGTCCTTGTTTTCTGCACGCTCAGCCCACTGTCCATCCTCCCAGCCAATCAGATTGTGGGACATTTTTCAACAAACACCACATGGACATCCAGCTTTGAAAGGATAAAACTTTATTGTTCCTCTGTTGACACAATCCTCAACTGAGATTGGTCAGTTCGCAGACTACAGCAGATAATCGTCATAAAAAAAATGACAATAAACAAAGAATCCTACTGATCCTATTGGACAACGGCGACAGGGGTTCGTCCGACTTGAAGCTCATGTCATCACCCAAACCCCCTGTGGCTACGCTAACAGCTAACAGCAATGCAACACAGCTTTAAAAAAACACCCGCACACACACACACACACAGTACAGTGTTTCGACTCTGCAACCAAAAAAAAAACAGCTCAGAAATGTAAATTGTTTTCTTTAATTGTTTTTTTTTTTTATTTGGTCCTATGTTTTCTTTGACATTTGTGAATCACTTGAAATGTCACGACCGTTAAACATCACAGAATACTGGGATCGGGAGAGGGAGAAAAAATTTTTTTTTGCAAGTCAACAAAAATGCTCTAAGTTCGTTCATTGGGCAAGTTTTTCAGTTGTCGCCGTTTCTGTGGCAATTTTTTTTGTTCACTTTGACGTCACATGATACAAGAGCCCACTCGCTAAAGAAAATAAAGTAAGACATTTTTTGTAATTAAGACTTAGATTCTCGTCGTCTTGAGTTCCCTTTTCTAATTATTCAGGTTTTATTTTTACTTATGAGATACAGAGTTCGTTAACTACGAGACAAAAATCCCGTAACTGCCATATTTTTGTTGTGGGTCTAAGGTCAGCGTAGCAATGAAAATGAGTTCTCATCAGGACAAGATATAAGTTCTCGTAAATATTTGATCTATATAATTACGATATTTTAATATTGTAAAATTTAAGATTTCTTAATCACGAGACAAAGTTTCTCAGAATTATGAGACGTGTTTCACAACTATGTAATACTGACTTAACGGCACAACTTATTTTGTAATTCAGGATAAATTTGTTGCAATTCGAGTTTTATAAATATTTAGAAACCAAACTATGAAAAATGAAATTATCTTTTAATTATGAGGTCTTTTTTTTTAATGGCAATTTTTTAAAAATAAATATGAGATGCTGATTTCGTAAAGATGCAATTACAAAATACAGAGGACCTAATTATGAAAAAAATGTTTTACACTTTTTTCATCTTTAGTAAATGAAGCACTCTTATTAAACAAGAAAAAAAAATCTGCCAATAGAGGACTAAATTCATCAGAATTCCTCTCTCCTCATTGGCTGGTTTGTTTTTGTTTTGTCCAAAGCTGCGCAAATGAATATTTTTCAGATTGACACTAAATTAAACAGAGGCACTCGACAAAGCAGAAAAGCCGAGAGACATTGTGTTGGAATAAAAACGGATTCATTTAATGAGATAATTCCCCTTTTTGAACTGACATGAAACAAAGTCAGTGTTTACACACTGAGTTAGAACCTAACAGCCATAAAACGACGATTTTATTCATCTTTTAACGCGTTTCATTCTTCACACTTCTTATCTTGTTTTTATCAAACCCGTCAGGAAGTCAAACAACAATGTCCGTCTGTTGTTGCAACAATTAATCACTTCATATCGCTCTGTATGAATGAAGCAGTTCTGTTGTGATTGGTTAATGAACCATCATAAAGTTACATCCAACCCGTTACAGTGACAGCTTTGGATCCAGGAAGTTATTTTGTTTCCTGGTACCTGCCCTTAAAACGCAGGTCAGGTTTCGGTTAAAATTCCTGCGGAGTTAACAGGCGACTTATTTCCTCGTAATTATGAGACATGAAGTCAGAAGAAAATGTCTCCGTCTGTTTTTCTTTTCTTTTCTTCTGAATGAGTCAGTGTGCTTCTGTCTAATCAAACCACAGTGAAAGAACTTTTATTTTTCAGCCGCTTTTAGCTCCTCGTTTTGGGTTTTGGCCAAAAATAGTTTCATGTTAAATTATTTTTGTTTTTTTTTGTCGTAGCAAAAATTATGGAAGCAAATAACAGCTGGAATAATTTAACCACTTGAACCACCGCTGAATTCGTACTGTTCAAACATCTGAGAGATTCCAGTCTGAAAAGCATCATTTTATGAGGCTCACTGTATGGAAACTTTATGAAGTAAAATATCTTGACACTATAGATTATATACAGTACATTCTGCTCAGTTTCAGCTGTAATTTTCCTCTATAAAGAACTTCATGAAACACCGCCGACATCAGACAATGACAAGAGACATTTAATTCCTCTCTCCTGATTGGTCAATTGTTTTTCTCTGATCAAGGGTTATTCAGTGCGATGCATCACTCCTTCGCCTTTTTGTTTTTTTCCTTCTTCTGTACTGCGCTCTCATTGGCTTGTTCTGGCATCATTTAATTTAAGCACCAAAAGGAACATAAATAGTTTTTAAAAAACACGCACACACATACACGCACGCACGCACGCACGCACACACACACACACTTCAGTTTTTATCATAAAAAAAAAATCAAAAACAAATAAAGGTCAGTCTCTTTCACTTGTCGTCTCCTCTTTCTCCTCTGTTCATGAGGAAGAGGATGGTTGATAGTTGGTAACTAGACATCGAGGATCTCCTCGGCGGTGCCGCCGCATCGCAGCCGGTACCGCCCGGTCCTCCAGCTGATAGTCGGGTCCCACAGAGCCGACAGGAAGATCTGCACGGCCATCGACTCTCTGATGAACCACGCCACGGCAAAGTCCAGCTTAGAGAAGCACAGCGGGCCGCCCTGCGACATGATGTCATTAATCAATCAGTCACAGTCTGAGCAGAGGCTCTAAACCTACACGTGATTGATTTGATCTTTTTACGTTTAGTTTTGGTAACTTTGTTTTATTTTGAACTTAATTTGACACACCTTTAATTTTCTTTAAAGTTCCCCTCCAGACATGTTCTAAAGTACATAAAAATACTCTACTATGACAAAATATTTTATTTAACATGTTTTTTTTCCACATAAAAAGTTTTTAAAACTCTGAAAAGCAGCTGGAAGCACATCTACGCTTTCTCCCTCAGTGAGAAATTCTGGATCTATGAATCACAGGCCTCTGGCCCCGCCCACCACCACTGTTTGCGCTAGTGTTAGAGGAAACATGGAGAGATTAAGCCATAACGTTACATGTTTGAGCCTCAGTCAGACTCAGATGAGGAGTCTGTTGTTGACTAGCAGACGTATCAGAAACGATGTAACGATGTTACAGTGTGTTCACATCTTGATAAGTTGCCTGGGAACTGGCTCATTGGCAGCAGTAGTATTTGCTAATTTGACTTGCTTTCATATTTGTGACGTACCAAATCTAGCTCGCCTGGCTTGAATCTCAGATTTTTCGTAAGTGCACAGACAGTAGAGGAATGAGAAAACACTTTTCTAGTGACAAACTTTGGACAGATACAAGTCAGCATAGTGCAGGTCAGACATTTTAGGGGATGTAAACATGAGAAAAACATATTTTTGAGTGGAAGGGGTCTTTTAAAAGCATTTGACTGTGTTGAATGCGAGTACCTGAACTCCAGTCAGCTGGATGTAATCGGATATAAACCAGGCGAGACAGTGACACATGAAGAAGACCATCATGTCCCACCTACAACACACACACACACACACACACACACACACACACACACACACACACACACACTTAACTTGACAGGTCCTCTTCTGAACTTATATTTGCATTCATTTGTTTCTGTGTATTTTTCAAACAGACTGCAGAGATAAAACAGAAATGTGTGCCTCATTCAGCTCAGTTTAAAGACCAGTTTCCACAACGCTGATGGTCAGTAAGTCTTTAAACTGGTTTAGAAGAAGCTCAGTGTAAATCTTCACATGAATCAACAACAACTTGATCAACATCTCCAACCACAGATTTAACTCCACTATGTAACCAAAGACAACATGTTTCAGTCCTCGACATTACGATATAAAAGCACCTGTTCAGCTGAAAGATAACATGCGTCAGCTAATGGCATCACTAAAGTCAAACTGTCTTCACATCTGCAGAGGCCGACATTATTAAGAGTTTGTGTATGGATCAACTGTTCACTGAGATCACAGCCTCATCAAACATCAGTAGAACTGTTCTCTCAACACAACCAGAAATCTAACGCTCCAGTAACTGTTTCTATGAACAGAACGTGTTGTTAACATGTCTGACATGCTCTGTGATTGGCTTGGTACCTGAACACGTAATGAGCAGCCCAGCCAATGATGAGGCTCGCCAGGAAGCACTCAGAGACGGGCTCCAGCACAGTACCAGGAAGCATGTTGACCCTCAACTTCGTCCACCTGAAATGATTAAAAAATACAACAGGACATAAACTTCAGCTTGAAGGGTCAAACTGAACTACAATGATGGATTTAATATATATTAAATAAGGACCGTCATCATAATCAATAAAATAATTAATACATGTAATAAAACTGGAGAAATAACTCAAATAAATGATAACACATTGTCACCTGTTTTCATACTTCTTCACACATATTTAGAGAGGATATAAACACACAAAAATATTCAACTTTAAAAATCTATAATATCAATCTGACAACATAACACAAATAATACATTATGGATATTATTACTGATGGTAGTGAGGGCCATGTTAGAACACATACAACTATTTCAATGTGAATAACAAAAACAGCCAATCAGAGGAAGAGTTCTGTGGTCACCTGATCATACGGGATTGGAACTGGCCAATGGAGTACGACCCAGAGTTCTGCATCGCCACCTGTGTCGCCATGGAAAATTTCCAGCCTCTGTGGAGGTAGACAGGAAGAAATCATCAGTTTCATTTTATTTTGAAAAACAACACCAGAAAAACCACAGGGGCTAATGCTTATGCGCTAACCTGTCAGCGATGGCTTTAGCCATGAAGTAGTCCTCGGCGATGTACTGAGCGAAGGCGACCAATCCGCCTGCTTGATCCAACACGTCCTTCCTCATCAGACACGACATCCCCGTCACACACTTTATCCCCGTCACGTTAGCAGAGATGTAGGAGCGAGGGTGGGATGTGCCAAAATACACCTGACAACAGGTTAGCAACTGTTAGCATCGGTGGAGCTAAAAAACACTTTATCCCCATCACATTAGCAAAGCTGTGTTAGTGAGGGTGAGGCATTCCAAAATACACCTGACAACAGGTTAGCATCTGTTACCATCACTAAAGCTAAAAAACACTTTATCCCCATCAAGCAGAGATGTAGGAGCGAGGGTGGGACATCCCAAAATACAACTGACAACAGGTTAGCAACTGTTAGCATCAGTGAAGCTAAAAAACATGTTATCCCGTCACATTAGCAAAGCTATATCAGCAAGGGTGAGGCGTTCCAAAATACACCTGACAACAGGTTAGGATCTGTTAGCATACATGAAGCTATAAAACACTTTATCGTCATAACGTAAGCAGAGATGTAGGAGTAAAGTTAGCATCTGTTAGCATCCGTAAAGCTAAAAAACACTTTATCGTCGTAACGTAAGCAAAGATGTAGAAGTAAAGTTAGCATCAGCAAAGCTAAAAAACACTTTATCCCCGTCAAGCAGAGAGGTAGGGGTGAGGTTGGGATGTCCCAAAATACACCTAAGAAAAGTTTAGCATCTGTTAGCATACGTAAAGCTAAAAAACACTGTATCCCCATTACATAGCAGACATGTAGGAGCAACATTAGCATCTGTCAGCTCAAAAAAAAGATACATTATCCACAATATGTTAGCAGAGATGTTGGAGTAACAGTGGATATCCCCAAATACACCTGATAACAGGTTAGCATCTGTTAGCATCAGAGACGTTAAAAAACACCTTATCCCTGTCAAGGTAGCAGACATGTAGCAGCGAGGTTGGGATGTCCCAAAATATATCTCACAACGGGTTATCATGTGTTAGCATCAGTAAAGATAAAAAACACATCCTTGTCATGTCAGACAAGCTATAGGAACAAAGTTAGCATCTGATAGCATCAGCAAAGATAAAAAACACCATCTCCAACACGTTTGCAGAGATGTAGAAGCAAAGTTATCATTAGAAAACTAGATTTAGCACACACAGTACAGAAATTATCATGTGTTAGAATCCAACAGCTAATTACAGGGTTTGCGCAAGGTGCTTCAAGAGCTTAAATTGTGAGGGTGAAAAAATATTAAGTACTGGAACACCTTAAAAATAGCCCATTTTTAACCAAGAGCTTAAAAAGTCCTTGAAATTCAAATGAACCACATAATGTCTTTTATTTTGACCAAAGTTTTCTTCATCATGCATCAGCATGATGTTAGCATGTAGCCTTACCTGCTCCAGTGTGGCAGCGAAGCCTTGGCGGTCAGCAACATATGGCAATCCATGGACCAATCCCACCTTCTCTGTCATCTGATTGGTCAGATCTGTCAGGGTGTCGGGTTTCACTACCAGACGAACACAGAGAGTGTCAGCGTCTAAAGCTGATGTAGCAGTCAAAAAGAAGTCAAATGTTTCCTGACCTCTGATCCCGCTGTCACAAATCCACACCAGGCCATATCTGGCTCCTTCGTAGCCCGGCATCAGGTTGTTGATCTTGGGGTTGATTCCAACTTTCTTCCCCCCTAACAATCAAAGACCAGCACATGCTAACATTAGCTGCTAACAGACAACTCAAAAATTGAGTTACATGCCATTAAATGAAGTTAGTTACCACAAGAGAACTAAACAGATTAATTGGTAGAATAAACACAGTATGGAATAAGACAAATGACAGAACAAACAAGACATAAACACAGTTCGCTCACCGATGAATAATCGCGCTTCCACATTGGGATATTTGCCCAACAACTTTTTACAGACGTCAACAGCTGGATCATCTTGATCCTGAACGCACAGCAAGATCTCATACTGCAACACAAGAAGGTTCAAAAGACTGAACAGAATGTAGCTGAGGGCCAATCAGATAGCCGACTGGGGCAGTCACATGATAGCTGGGACCAACTGGTTGGTAGTCAGGGAGAAAAAAACGGTGGTCTGATGGTAGCTAGAAACACACTGAAGGTGGGGGCAGCAGGGTGGTAGTTGGAGACAGACTGAAGGTGGGGGCAGTGGGGTGGTGGTTGGAGACAGTCAGACTGAAGGTGGGGGGCAGTGGGGTGGTGGTTGGAGACAGACTGAAGGAGGCGGTAGGGTGGTGGTTGGAGGGAGTCAGATAGTTGTCGATGCAGTAACATGTTAGTTTGGGTCAGTTAGGATGGTAGTGAGGGGTTATTAGGTGGGTGGGGGGTTGTTAGTGTCACCTTGGGATAATCCAGTGTAAAAAATGTCTCCAGGTTGGAGATGAGGTTGGGGTCGACGCCCTTCAGCGGCTTCAGCAGAGAAACTCCTGCCAGCTGCACGAACGGCTGTTTGACCTCTGACCTCTTCTTGTGGAGGTGGAGACGCCTGAAAGAGACGGAGAGGTCAGAGGTCATACACCAGGTCACTAAAAGTTCCTCCAACCGTGACAGCACGATTTACAATGTCTTTGTCCTCCTCAGTTGCTGTTTTTCCAGCAGGTATTTTTAAACCAGTAACACAGTTATCTAATCTACACTTTCATTCGATTTTGAAGTGTCGGCCACATGATTCCAGACATCATCAGCAGGTAGAGAAAGTGTTTCTTCTGAACTCTGCAGGCTGGAACATTTTTGTCTCTTCTGAACAAAAATGGCTACTCTTACAGCTGTCAAGCTAGCATGTCAGCATTGGGACGTTTTAGCTGCACTTTCTGAGTAGCACATGCGTTGTCCTCCATATGGGACAGCTAGGTATGGCAACACCACTTGAACAAACCACACCAGAACAGCAGTAAAACCATTAGTTTTCTATGTTATGATTATGGTTTGTCCAAGTGGTTTTGCAGTACATAGCTGTTCCATATGACAGAGGCACTCATGCATGAACGATGACACTACCTGATCTGAGTCACTGCACGATGTGAGTCGCACATGTGTGAGCGTGTCTGCCATATTGGAGAGCTCGGTAAGGCAACACCACATCAGAACTGCAGTAAAACCGTGATCACATTTGCTAATGACTATTTCACACAGCGAGGTGCGATTGCCTGTCGTAGCATGGCTGTTTTAATGCTAATATTGCTGTCATGGACAAATTGTACTTTGATGCTTTGGCAGTACTGAATTGAATTTGTAATGGCAAATTTATAATCATTCATTTATAAACATTCATTTTTATATCTTTTATAATGTTTAGTGTAACCATGCA
>JBBPCS010000729.1:10893751-10905861 GCA_037974645.1 Hollardia meadi | reverse complement strand
CACACACACACACACACACACACACACACACACACACACACACACACACACACACACACACACACACACACTTTAAAAACATTCATTAAACACTAATCGAGCTAACAACTTGTTTGGTCCCTTTTTGTTGCCATAGAGTCTGTCAGTATTGAAACAAACAAGTTAAATTTCAGTGTTTTCTCAGCTAATTTTCTTTGTTTTGATAAAATATAAGTACCTCTGTCTTTGACCTCTGGACTGACCTGTTCAGCTCTAAAAATGTAAATATGGTCATGTGTTGACCTGCTGAATCGATGTGTCATCATAACTGACCTCTCCACTTGAAAGAAAAGATTTTAATGCTTCATTTACACACTTTCATATTTCATTTATTTTGTAAATGGTTTTTAAAATAACTTCTGCCCTTCATTCTTGGTGTTTTTTCCACCTTGATGTTTCAGTTTTTCAGTTTTTATTTTTGCAGCATTAACACCTCTCCCCATGCTGATTTGTATATTCAGTCAGCTGATTTCATCTTTTTCTTTTAAATTTAATCTGCTTAATATAAATATTAGATTTCTAATCACCTTACCTACTTTCAGTTGCATTTTTTGTAAGACTTTTAATTTTTAACTAATTATCCTCCGTATATTTGCCCCAATACATAATTTTGTATTTACAATTTGCTTCTGATTGGCTCCTTGTTTTGTCAATAATCCACAATGCAATTTTGCCAAAAATGACAAAATTTCAGTTGATCTCCACACGGAAAGCACTGATTTCCATTGGCCGCAGGCGAGTGATGCGTGGCGGCTGCTGTTGCTGGGCGGATTCCGGTTCATCATCTTCACGCAGCAGAGTGAGACCCGACCGACGGATAGATCGAAACTGAAGAGGAGAGAAAAGATCGTCCAAATTCACCTGGAAACAAAGACAAAAAAAAAATCAGTTCAGAAGAGACAAGGAAGTGAAAATACAACAGGAAGTTAGAATATAATATAACAGAGAAAAAAAAACTATTAAAGAAATTAAACGACTGCAAAAAAAACATGAACGAACAAAAACAAACTAAAGGATCACGAAAATAAAATTTTATTTAAAAGAAAAGTTAAAGCATTATAAATTTAAAATGCAATCACACACAATTAAAAAAAATGTAGTAAAGAAAATATAGAACAAATCTGAAAGTTTTTAAAAAAGGAAAAAAAATTTAAATATTAACAAAGTGAAAAAATGAAAAATGACTAAATAAATAAAAATTGTTATTTTTTTCATGTAACTGAGGAATTAGAAATAGTAGTTTAAAAGAAAAAACTCAAATAATTTAAAAATAATTATTTATTTTGAAGTAAATGTTTGTGTGTGTGTGTGTTTTGCCCACCTCTTCGTGCGCGCTCCACGTGCACTGCAGTGGCGGCTCAGGGGCGGAGCTACAATCAAAGCCCTTCCTGTGGAGGAGGAGCGCCACTTCCTGTGATGGACTTTCTGCTTCCTGTTTACCAAAACACACAAAAAAAACTTTATTTGTTGTTTTTCAGCTGTTTTAATGTCTAAAACATGTTTGTGTAACATTATTATTCATTTTATTTATAATAACTATAAAATGATTAATTTAGTGAAATTAAACATTAACTTTTTTGGTGGATTTGACTCTCCATATTTGTAGATTTTTTGTTCCAAATGCTTTTTAAAAGGTTACACAATTAACAATCTTTTAACTGTATTTCCGCTTTTCTTTTGATTTTAGAACTACAACTAATGATTATTTTCATTAATTAATCTGATTACTTGTTGAAATCATCTTTCTGTCTCTGACTTGGATTACGCACTTGTATGGAGTCATTTTATGTTTTTATCAGTTGTTTTTTTACTTTTTAAAAAAGTTCCAGCTACTTCAGTTGTTTAGGAGAATGCTGCAACGCTGTTTTGCTGTGAAGCTCCAGAAATGTTTTGTGGGAGAAGACTTTCAAGCGGCATGGGGGTTTGTTTAAGTTTCAAGAGTCATTTTATGAGTGAACTGTTCCTTTAAACTGGGACTTGTTAACACCTTTGTGTTGAATTTATTTATGAAAATCCAGGTGTTACCTGCGTGTCCTCCAGCGTGCGCAGGTTCAGCAGGTGAACGTCACACGGCAGCGACGAGCGCAGCGGCAGGAAGGGGCGGAGCTTCGGAAGCTGGCTGTCACTACGGGCGACCATGATGAGTGGCGGGTGGCAGAGGGAGAGTGAGGTCAGGTGAGCGAGCAGTGAGAGATGTTCAACTGAGGCTCCTCCCCCTTCCTGTTAGAAAAAAAAGATCCAGAATGTTCATTCAGTGATGTCATCATTAGGATGACTTGTAACACACATCTTTCCATCTTACGGTCACACTTTAAACTCTGATGACCCCGCCCCCTTACCCGAGTCCCGCCCCTCCTGTCCTCCAGCAGCAAATGGTAGAGACTCGCCGTCAGCTTGTTGTCAGTGACGCCCTGACCGAGGCCGCGGTTATCATCCTGCTGCAGCCGCCGGTCCAACACCACCTCCAGCTCACCTGCACAGGTGACAGCTCACTGAAAACTGACTGTGTTTCCACAGCGTTGACTCAACGTTTGGATATGTTGTATCGTCCTCAGACTGTTTCTAAATGAGTCAGCGTCATCTCAGACTACACACAGCAGGTTTAGAAGACTGACAGATTTTATCTTTCTGGAGAAACACAGCGTTCATGCACGTCAGACGCAGAATCCGTTTAGAATCACATGAAATGATGAACATAAAAGATTTTAAAAGCCACATTTTGTTGAAGTCTGATGGAGAGAATGATTGTTCTAAAGTTGTTCTATGAATGATGAGAAATGAACGAAGAGTCTCCAGTTTAAATTTTCTACCTGGAAACCTTCATGAACCTCAAACCAGGAAGGACTAAACAACTGACGACATGATGGGCCTCAGAGTACGGTGGCCCTGAGAGCTCAACACACTGTCTTCATCACTGTAACAGACCACGCGTTGTGTTTCCAGAGGGCACGAAAAGATGCTTAATTCTAAATTAATTAAATTAGATTCACAAAATTTATTCTGTTCCTCTAAGATCTGGTGTCAGTATTGTTGATTTTTAAGCTGCTGCTTAAGTATTAAAGTAGTATTAAGTAGAATTCATAAACCAAAAGACAGAAATTCTGAAAGAATCGGATATGAAACACCAGAAAACAAAGTGAAGCGATGAAACAGACGTGCAGGTAGGCGAACACTCACCTGGTCTGAGTGAAGCGACGGCCTGACTCTGAGCCGACAGCAGAGACACGCGAGACGACGAGTCCTGCAGGAACGACGCCGAGCTCATCGGGTAAAAGTTGGCCTGCAGGGGGAGCTTCGAAAGAGTCCGCCGCTGCTGCATCTGCACCCAGAATCAATCAACTATCAACCAATAGCAATAAACTATCAATAACCTCTAACAGAAAGGCTCACAGTGTCATTTCTCAACACATGACATCATTGACGGTGTGATGATCAAAATAAAAAAGGGAATGAACCTGAAAACTGTTGAGGTCAGTGTAGAAACGGTTGCCGTTGGCAACATCACTGACAAGCCGCATGACGAGTTCCCGGTTGACCTCTGACCTGATGTCCACCAGGTTAGAAATCTCCAGGGATCTCCCAGCATGCTCTGAGGCAGAGATAAGAGAGACTTTAATTGTGAAATCATTCGGTTCTTTTAATGGTTTGAATTTAATCAGCCTGACAGGCTAAACCCAGGGTAACACTTCACTCTCCCCAGTTTCTGTATTTTTATTAAATCACAACTTTACATGAAAGAAATCTTGATAAACTGTTAACAATAACGTCATAATAACATTATAATAACATAATAGCGTGGTGTCTCGTTACCGTCCAGGTGGTACAGTCGGACTCTGTGTGTAAAGTGTCGGAAACATGAAGTGATGTCAGAGAAGACCGGACCTCTGGAGACCCGAATCAGGGGGGGCTCTGAGGACGAGTAGAGCTGCAGGAGGGCGAGAGACATTCACAGTGAGTCAGAGACAGAGAGAGAAAGACAGACTGATCGATTCAGACTGGGCCCTGGTTCTGGTACTGGTCTTACCTGGGCCCCCTCCTTCCCTGGCAGGAACAGGTAGGCTCCACTCTTGTCCTGGTTCGTTGTGGTTCCGTACCACAGAAACTGGACCTGGACCTGACGGACCAGACCAGACTGCAGACGGAGCTTCTACATTTCAGAATGAAAAAATTATATGTAATTATTGAAGTCATACTGGAAATAGATTCACAAATAATTTAGATAATAATAAAAATCTGTTCTTCTGTTCTTAATTGCAACATTGTTATTATTATTATTATTATTATTATTATTATTATTATTATTAATAATAATAATAATAATAATAATAATAATACTTTTATTCAGTTAATGAAACGTGTTACTGTTAACCTAATTTTTTTGAAAAATTTGAAAAGTCTGACCTGCAGCAGGCCGGTCTCTGGGGAGCTCCATATTTGGACATGCTTGTTGCTAAGCGACAGGTGGGCGGTGGCCTCGTCTCCTTCTGGGTGTGACACCTGGAAGTGTTTGGCCTGGATAGCCAGTGGGTCACCAAGATGAAGGAAGGTGTACTGAGCCCGGTGGGCGGAGCCATCAGAGGCTTTGGTTACATGATACACGACGAGTGACAGAGGAGGAAGTTCAGCCACGAAGGCGAGCTGAAGGTGAAAATATTCCATGTAAAATAAACACAACCTGAACACAGACACACCTGCTGTGACTACAGACTGTTGCTCAGCTGTGATTGGACAACCACTGAGGGGAGGGGCTTACTGTGAACAAACAATAAGTCCAAATATAACATTAAAACAAGTCCAAACCATGTTATTATAAATTATATTATACATAATATTAATACTACTACGACAACTACTACTTATAATAATATTTTGGCGTTTGAGATGTCTCCCAGAATTAAATCATAAAATAAACAAAAACAAAAATGTAAATCAATACAATTACAATTAAGAGAAAGTAAATCAAAGATCAAAGATTAATAATTTTGTGCAAATATTTGAATTAATTGAACCGTTCTTCACCTGGAAAGCTTCCGTGGACGCACGGCTTGGCTCCGCCCACACCGCCGAGATCTGTGCAGCCATTGGTCGACCCGTTTCTGCATCGACAACACGAGCGTCCGGAGAGTCGATGACAACGCTGACAACGGATGTACGGAGCTGCTCTGTCGGGTTAAAGACGATCAGTGACCTGAAATAAAATCAATCAAATTCAAAGTTAGCCCCATGCTAACATCAGTGTTGACTAAGTGCAGCTTTAGCATCACTAATTTATAGCAGGGTGCAGCTAACAAAGTAGTACTTACTCAGAGATTAGTTGTTACTAACGATTTACAGCCGATAAGTGCAGGTGTAACTTTTGTGTAGCTAACTGAACCAGCTGCTAAAGCTAACATTAGCATAATATCTGACTTGTTCAATCTGGAAGATTTTAAACTACATTTCACTAAAATAACACAACTTACCTTAAATAATAAATGTCATGCTAATAACATTTGACTAAATTAATAAATAACAGTTAGCTTAGCATAATCAGAATAATCCCTCACATTATAAACTGTATGAATACTGTGAAACACAGATTTCTCCATGTATGCAGACAGAGATAAAAAATACATTCACAAAGATTTATCTTTGAGACTCAAAAAATGTATGAATAAGAAGCTATGCTAGCTTGTGATGCTTCAGTGACTTCCTGTTTACATAGTTCCCGCCCATACACCCGCCCTACCAATCGCGAGCAGGGTTCAGCTGTCAATCATGACGTTTCACCCTGTCTTTAAAGCATCAAATAACTAATTAAAACCAAACTGATCAGAAAAATGAACACTTGAACAAACATCAGCATGATAAGAACTACCCAAAATGACAGAAACCATCTTTGCGAAAAATTTATTTGACATGTACTTTGAGTTTTTAGTTTGGCCCATGTCCCATCTGCTAACATGGAGGGGGAGGGGCTTATGAGCTATACTGCGGCCAGCCACCAGGGGGCGATCAAGATGTTTTGGCTTCACTTTTGGGGAGCTCTCATGTGGTCCATCTTTATATACAGTCAATGATTACCAACAACAGATTTACACATGACTGAAGTCTTAACTACCTATAAGCCCCGCCTCCTCACCTGGGCTCATCACTGAGCGTGAGCGACGTCTTCTGAGGCAGAGCGTCATGCGCTGAGATCACATCATCCTAAATAACAGATCACGAGACAGTATTTATTAAATATGTACATATTAAAATGAGATTTCCCCTATGGGGGATCAATAGAGGAAATGTTTTTCTTCACAAACCCACTTTTATTTATATGTTTATGAAACATGTTTGGGAAACCTACAGATGTGATGAAAGTTACATAATCTCACAAGTCATAAGTTTATGTCGACTCGGAGTGATGATGTTAAAGCACAGTCCAAATCATCTACATAACAAACCGGACAAAAACAAATAAACTCTAAAGGATACCTTCATGTTATGTTGACCATTATATATTATATTATTGTTTCAGATTTTAGCATCATTATATCACTGAATCATGTCTCTACATCTGCATTATTAAAAACTTACAATATTTAATAAATTATAATCTATTATATATATACTGTGTGCCACAAAAATAAACTGCAGGGGACCATTGTAAAAGAATTGATAGGGTCAGAGGTCACCATTTGCAGGAAAGGTTTTGATTGGTCATGGTGGTACTGGCTCTTGTCCAATAGAAGCAGCCAGTGGGAGGAGCTCTGCAGCACCTGGCGCAGGTTCAGGATCGAGTGAAACAATCTGCAAAATAAAAGTTCAGACGTTGGTTCAAACATTTTTATTTGCTTCATTTTTAATGGTGGGCAAGTTTTGATTTTCTGATGTGATTTTTTGATTTTATTTCTTTCTTTGTTTTTCATTCATTTTATTTTTTGTTGGTTTAATTTATTCAAACATTACATTGTTTGAGTTATATTTATATAAGTTTTCTCTGCACTGTAAATCACTTATTTGATCAAAACTTTATTTAAAATCCAAATTCACAACTTCACTCTAAAAACTGTCAAACATAAACACTGACGGACAAACTACTCTGTAAAACACAAAGTTAATGGTAAGCATATCAAATGAGTGATGGGAAATCAATGTTAGATGCTAATGCTAAATGAATGGGTATGATGGGATGCTAATGCTAACTGCCCACACCAGGAGACGGTACCTGTTACCGCTGCCAGAGGCGACGTCATCCTTTAACAGAGAGCATGGAGGGACAAATGAGACAAATAAAATGCTAACGCTGAAGAAGCTAAAGAGTTCGAGGTGCTATACTAACAACGTTTGTTATCTGCAAATGTAATGAAAGATCTATTAAAAAAATCCAAAATCTGAAAAAAATAATGAAGAAACTGAGGGAAAATAATAAGAAAGTTTAGAAAGGTAACAACTTCTTTAAAACTATTTCAACAACAATTACTCAACAACTTCTGTAAACAGAATTCATGTATTAACCCCTTCATGTGAACATGCTAACATAGGAGAACATTTAATTTTAAAAACATTTTAGATTGAACAACCTAAATAAATGTTGTCAAAATATTCTTGTGTTGTTAGAGACAACAAGCTAACCCAATGTGGTGACCGACTACTTTTTCTTCCAAACTTGTTTCTCCTTCATGCTGATGTTATAGTTTTCTACCTAGTAATACCCATTTCCCAATTCTAACCTTCCACATGCTAACATACTAATATATTAACTTAAAAACATGTTCTTTCACTTTCCACATCTATTAAAAGTGAATTATTCTTTAACATTTGACTAAACCAACATGCTAACAGGAAGTAGTCACCTGGTTCCGTAGTCCACCACCACAGGGTCGCGGGCGGTGCCAGTGATGCCATCATGGTGCTGGAACAGCGCTAGGCTCCGCCTCCCCGCCGTGAGGCACTGGAAGTGTTTGCGCGCTGGGAAATCTGCAACCAGACGACCGTTGCCGCGAAAACGACGCATTTCAGCCAAAGTCAGGCTGAAGAGGATTTCCGTCGCTCTGTCAGAGAGAGAAGAAGAAAACAGACATGAAAAAGAAAGAAAGAAAAGGGACATACTGGCCTACACTAAAAACTAAAAGAAAATAAACATATGAAAGATGCGGAGAAATACATTTTGAATAAAAAGATTATGATTTAAGAAAGGAAAAAATTGTTAATAAAAACAAAAATGCTGAAATAATAGTGATACAAAAATATATCATTATTTTTAAAAAAAAGCCTTTATAATAAAAACAAACAAAACCAAAACAATCTGGGTGGAAAAATTAGGGCTAAGAAAATATTTGGACTTTATTTTGAAATGTCTTGTTGTGTTAAAACTCTTTTGCATTAAAAAATAATTTCTTCTTTTCTTATTGAAATCTCTAAAAAATTTTAAACATTTTGCCAAAATGTGTAAACTCAAGAGAAGAGAAACATTTCCTGAAGAAAAATGTGTCGGGAAAAGACATAGGAAACTTCCTAATGGAAATTAACATTTATTTTTTGAGTTTTTTCATTGAGGTGGGAAAAAAGAGGCGAACAAGAAATCCATCTGGCCAATAATTAACAAACTCTCGTTTGACATACCCGAGTTCTATAAAAGTGATAACATACCTCAGTCATTTCATAAAATGCAATAACGTACCTGAGTTGGATACAATAAATACAATAATAATAAATGAGATAACGTACCTCAGCATGGCCTCCAGCGCTCTGTCGAGGCGTTTATAAAACGGTCTGGAGGTGAAATATCCGCTCCAGTAATGATCGTCACGGTCAGCATACGTGAAGAAGTCGCCACGAAGTGTCGGCAGAGTCGTTCCTGCTGCGTTCAGGCGCCGGTGAAGAGCTTCAAAGTAATCTGAGAGAGTCCCAAAACGAGCCTGAAAACAGACAAGAGAAGAAGAATTGACATACAGACAGCACGAAAAAATGCAAAAAACATCAGGTCAAAGTTAATAGTTTGTTATAACTGCAGCCACCTTAGATTGTGGGTTAACATCAACACAATTAAGGATCTATCAGTTGTGTGAATCCGCACATCTCTCTGAGGAGTCAATGAAGACTAATTTGGGCAACATTACACTTTTGTATTGAAATATTTATTGTCATTATAATCATTTATGATTATTGTTTATTATTTGTGTACAAAGAGTCTTCACACATCTAATTATTGAATTCAGTGTGATGTCTGACTGTGCTCTAAAGTTTCAGCTGTTAAATCGAATTATTTTTAAATATCATCACTGCAGACTGGGTGGTTATTCCCCCCTCTCATGCCCCGCCCCCATCCCAGGTGTCTCAGGCGTTCACCTTGATGTGGAGCTCCGGGTGCTGCTCGAAGTAGTCGAAGAGTTTCTGGTAGTTACTGAACTGAGCGTCCCACTCGCTCGAGTCCGTGTATCGAAAGTCGTCACCGAGCGGAACGAGAAGAACCGAAGAACGAAAGAGACGAGACTTCTGACGGTATTGATCCAACAGGAGGAGAGCTCTGAGAGAACAGGACAACATTCAGATGAACCGCGTTCAGTCACACATAAAGGCAGAAATGAGTTCACTGATGAAAATAATCTGATTATCTGTCCTGAAGCACAAAAAAATGGCAAAACAGAAAGTTTTTGTAAAGGAAAGCTGATTTATCCATTTCTGTGAACACGATCTGATGCGAGTCAACACTGATTCTTCACTAATCAGATGACTATTAGTATATACATACACAAATCCCCAAAGTCAAAGTCAGAAAATACAAAAAATTAAAAAATCTCAGAACTCCATTCAAAACTCAGCTCTTTTTACGATGAATTTCACTTTTATTTTCATTGATATGAATAAAAAAACGAAATATATTTATTATTGTCATCTTTGGCTCCGCCCTGTGCTTACCTCTCCTGGACATTCTGCTCTGTGATTGGCTGCGGTGGTATCCTCCATGGACACATGACCCGCCTCCCTGGCAGGCGGTGGAAGTCAAACTGACAACAGATCGACGGGTTCGGACCGCACGTGTGTGGTACATCGTAGCTGTAGAATGGCATCATGTGACATGTGATGTCACTGCGGGAGGAGGAGTCTGACATACAGAAAGTGGGCGGAGTTAGAGAAACAAAGTTTTACATATTTAAAATTAGTATAACTTTATATAAATATAATATCATAAATATGTTTTAATCCATATGTTCAGTTCAATTTTCTTCCTGTTTGATATTTACTATTAATTTTCTCCTAAATTAATTTTTCTTTATAAAACTTTCTTTTTTCCAACAAACAGATCAGAGTGACTGTTTTTCAATGTCTAAATCCACATTTTTCCACAATTTAATAATTTGGACCAATTTTACAAACTTTTTGGGATAAATCTTTACTCAATGTATTCATTTTAAAATTTTGTTTATTTATTAAAATTTAATTTTTGTTTCCAATTACATTTGGATTACTGGATTATATTAGACAATTTTATTCATTTTTATTTATTATTTTATCTGTTAACAATATTCCAGTGACTATGTCCACATTTTTATACAATTTAATAATTTGGATCAATTTTACCAATTTTCTTTTTGAAAATATTTGCTCAATTTGTTCATTTTTTAAAATTTTATTTATTTATTCAAATCGAATTTTTGTTTCCAATTACATTTGGATTACTGGATTATAATAGACAATTTTATTCATTTTTATTTATTATTTTATCTCAATGTATAATTAGTTTCTCTCTACTATGTATAAGCACTTTGTAACTATGTGGGTGAAGAGAAAAAGTTATTCAGATTTAATTTGATTTATAAATATGTCACTTTTATTGGAATATTGTTTGAAAAAGTTTCCTGATTTGTTTCTCATATTTATGTTTTTTCTTTAGTTCATCATACTTCTTTTCTCTCTCTCTCCATTCTGTCCAAATGTCTCTCGCCCACACTCACCCCAGCTCTGTCGCCATTGAAACTCGAGTGTCTGTCGCTGGGCGAAGTGCTTCTTGACGGCGTAGTGAACGCGCTGGATGACCATGTCCCGTAGCCCCGCCCCCTTCAGCAGGTAGGTCATAGAGGGGGAGTGGCCAAACGGATCCACTGCCCAACCGATCCTCGGCTTCACACCTGGACAGAAAGTAGAGTTTAATACGGTGATGCGTTAACGATGTCACAGACAGTGAGAGGAAGTGACGCGTGGTGACATGAACCCAGGTGTCGCTGCATCCACTGGTGCCCCTCGATCAGCTGATCCAACAGAGCGAAGTAATGAGAGTTCGCTTCATCAGCCATCACCCAGCCGCCCGTCACCAGCTCCAGCTGCCCTGCGCTCAACAGACTGACCAATCACAGAGCAGGAACAAAACAGGAAAACAGACAAAGAAAACACAGCTTCAAATGAGCAAAAAAAGATTTTAAAAAAGCACAATGATTAAATAATGAAAGCACAATATGAAAGTACAAATCAAATAACATCAATAATAAGAAAATTAATCTGAACATGATGAATTAAACTCATTAAAACAGTTTCATGTTTTAACATCAGTCATTCAAACTGAATGAATCAAACGAGAACTTTGATAAAAATTTACTGTAAAGAGAAGAAAAGTGAAGCTAAACTGATTTGTAACAAAAATAGATGTTTTCTTCATTTGTTTGTTGTTTGTTTGAAATGAAACAAAAAAAGTTTAAAGACAGAAAATTAAGTTAAACAGTTCAGTTTGGAAAAGAAGAAAAAGCTAAAAGTTACCTTTTGACCATCTCTCTCTTCTGCTCGTCGATGTCGTTCCACCATTTAGAGAAAAAACTAATTTCTGCCCAAATCATCTTCCTCCTGATAAACAGAACATTTGAATCAGTCAATCAATAATCCTGCAGCACTCTTGAGAGGTCAAGAAGAAGAACTCAATAAGAGCAATTTAAGTTCCTTTACCTGCTGTCTTCAGTCAGTTTCACCAACATGTTGTTGAGGATGTGTTTCGTCTGATCCTGATAATATCTGTCAAACGTCTTCAACCAGCCTGACACACACACACACACACACACAAACACACACACACACACACACACACACACACACACACACACACACACACACAC
>JBBPCS010000729.1:10855012-10893651 GCA_037974645.1 Hollardia meadi | reverse complement strand
CACACACACACACACACACACACACACACACACACACACACACACACACACACACACACACACACACACACAATTTGATTCAATTCCACTGATTAGACAGAATCATGTTGCATACTTCAGGCCGTCACATGTTGTCTCTCACCGGGGTCGTTGTGCGAATGAGGAACCAGAAAAAGTTCCAGCGGCTGCTCGTCCCACTCGTTACCCTGGTAACGAATCTGAAAACCTTGTTTCCAGGCGCCGCCGTCAGGATTATCAAACGGGAGGATGTTGTAAATATCCAGCAGCTGAAAAACACAACAAATACTCAAAAATGAACACATTCTGCATACGAATATACTGTATGTATATATTTTTTCTATGGACACTATAGAAATATCTCTGCAGAAATTTTGAAATAGAAAAATAACTGAAAGACTTTAAGAAAACTACAGATTACAAGCACCAAGTGCTTCACGTAAAAAGAACATAAAAACAGGGATAGAGAAATGTAAGCTTGATAATAATATTAGATAGATAAATAGATTATTAAACAGCATTTCTCTTTTTGGTTTAGGGACGATTTCAGTTTTGTTCTCATTTACCTTTATGGAATTATTGCTCATCCATTTATTTATTGCCAAAAGACAGGTAGTGATGGAGTCTATAGCTGCAGCATCATTTGGTTCAGCAGAGATATACAGTTGTGTGTCATCTGCATAACTATGGAGTGACAATAATAATGGACCAAGGCAGCTCCCTTTTGCAACCCCATAACAGATGTCATATTTCAGTCAGTCAGAGAGACCAATCAGCTTTTCAAGACAATTGATTAAGATGTCATAATCAATCGTATCAAATGCTGCAGTTAGGTCTGAGAGGACAAGAATTGAGACCTTATTTTCATCAGAATTTAGTCTGAGGTCGCTGATTGTTTTAGTAAGAGCAGTTTCAGTGCTGTTCTAAAGCCTGACTGAAATTCCCCCAGGATGGTATTTTCTTAAGAAAGGAGTTAATTTGCACTGAAACTCTCTTTTCAAGTATCTTACTGGTGAATGGAAGGTTGGACATCGACCTACAGTTGGTTCGTGCTTCACCATCTAGGTTGGGTTTCTTCAGTAACAGTTATACAACAGCTATTTTGAAGGCATCTGGGAAGATGCCTAAAAAAACTTCAGGGTACTGTTCTAACAGCTGTTAGCATTCTAAGCTAACCTGCATTCCGTCGGCTTCATCCTTCTTCTCCTCAGTCAATTGGCAGCCAGGCAGAGTGCCATCCTGGCTGTGGGCAGAGACTGAGCTCACATTGGCTTCTCCTCTTGTTTCCCGTGATGCTTTGCGGTGGAGCAGAGAGTCACGGAGCCTAGCAACCAGATGGTTGTTGTCACTAAGGAGACGCTCCAGCTTGTCAATCTTCTGATGGAGTTGGAACAATTCCTGCAGACAAAGATTTTGATTGGTTATTGTTGAACTTATTAAATTATCAACGACAAACTCAGAAACTCCTTGGACATTCTGACATATTCTACATTTTCTATTGACTTTTGCGTGATACTTTATTTTGAAATTAAACCGATTGCATTTCCAGGACAGAAACTAAAATCAGTCTGTCGACTTCCTGCGACTCACCTCGTCCACCTGTCCAGCAGGTAGCCCCCTGTTCTGCCTAAGCTCCGACCTCTGCATCAGCTCAAGCATGTGGTGCAGTGACACCACCGCCGCTAAAAAGATTCCGCCAATCAGCAAAGCCAGCAGCCGACTCCTCTTCATCACTGAGGTCGAAAAATGAAATCACATTGTCTTACATAATTTTCTGACAATAAAATGATCGTTTTAGTCGTTATTTTAAGGAAAATATATCTTCGATATAAACTGAATAAATAAACTGAATATCTTTGAGTTTTGGACTGTTGGTCATTATGTTGACATTTCAGTATTTTCTTTATGGAATTGATTCATTAATAAAATAATTGTCAGATTGATAAATAATGGCGCTAACTGTAAGTTGCAGCTCTAATCGTCAGCTCTGCTGCACAGATTTATTTGTTATATTACTGAGATTTTTAGTGAGCCCCTCTGTCTCACTAAATGGACTGGTCATATTGGGACAGAGAGTCTAAATGAACTGGTCATATTGGGACAGAGAGTCTAAATGAACTGGTCATATTGGGACAGAGAGGTTAAACTGACTCTCTGTCCCACTATAACCAGTCCATTTAGAGGCTCTGTTGTCCCAGCTTTGACAGAAACAGAAAGAGCAGAAAGTCTTCACAAATCTCCCTGAAGTTCATGAGCAATGTTGCAAATTAATGAAAATCCACTGTGAGCATTTTAACTTTTAGCATGTTGCCACACCAGCATGACCGGTTACTCAGGTATCTGTGTCACTTAGCATTGTTCGCTGGGTGGTACTTAAAAATCAGTGGTTGAGGTAGATGCAGCCACTTTTTAACTACAACTAGGTACAATAATGCCTTAACCTATAATGACGTCATCCTTAATTTCAGGGCATTATTGTTTTTACTCTGTAATGGATTCACCTTGAAATGTACTGAAGTACAATACTTGTTATAAAAAGTACTTAAGTAAAAGTACAATTACTGATTTAAAAAAAATACTCAAAAAAGTACACAAAAAACGACTTAATTACAGTAACGTGAGTACATGTAATTCGTTTCTCCAATCCTGCATTTCAGCACTTTATTTTAAAGGTTAAACACTGGCTATTAATGACAAAGTCCCACTGAAAACCGTCGTGTTGAGGTGAATGTATGAATTAAAATATGTGGATTCCTCTGCAGTCAACATCCTGTCTGTGATTAGTCTTGTCTTTATGTAAAGTTGTTTCCTGCAGGAGTCCTCCCTTTTCTCTGTTTAACTTTTTAAACAGAGAAAAAGTTACGGAACTTTTTAAACACTTAATTTTTCGATTTTAAAAGTAAATGAGTAATCGTTTTCATTATAAAATACAAATACAAAACATTTTGTGGACGTTTTTCTGCCGGCTGAACTAATAAACTCTCCTGCAGCTCTAACGGCTGTGAAGATAAAATTAATGAAACTTTACATTTTTAATTCAAACCTGCTGAACTTCCGCGTTTGACAGCATGCAGGTCAGGTCTCGCGCTCTGCTGTGTCTCGTGTCTTTTTTTACCTGTCTGGTGACGTAGCTGTCTGACTTCAGTTACCCGCCAGAAAAAAATAAAAACAAATAAACGTTTGATTAAAATTAAATAAAAGTTAAATTGTCGCAGCGCGAGTTCATGTTGCTGCTGCGCCTGCTCCCTGCTGTTTGTTTTGCTTCCGGTTTCGTTCAGCTGACTCAGCGCTGCAGACAGCACACTTCCGGTAAGAGGGGCTCAGTTTCCGTCTGGCTCTTCTGATAAGATAGAGTCAGCTGAAATGGGCCATCATTTTATTGTACGAGTCATCAAAAACAAAAGTACAAATACACACATAGAAATCACAAACAAAACAAAAATAACAAAAAAAGAAGACGGAACAAAAACAGTTACTTTCACATTTACAATTAGAGTGCCAGAGATCATCTAATATGCAACATTTAAAAACTTTTAAGTTTTGATAGCTTTTTAAAAACATTTTTAGGATGGTGCTATATTGTGTAATTTCATTAATAAAGTGCAGGACATTTTTTCTTGTTAATATGGAATTTATCAAAAATAAAAAACAGCTGTATGATGTACAACGTGTACAGAAGAGGATTAGGGCCACATATGAAAAATGTATTTGAGTCATGACTTTTTTCTCAGAATTCTGACTTTAATCTCAGAATTGCATCCACGTTTCCCTCACTTGCATCTTTTCTTTGCGTCTTAGTCCCGTGGAGAGATGCAAGGAAGCCAAACGAGGAGAGAGGAAACGAGGAAATATGTTTTAAGAGAAATGAGACGCCCTTTCCTCACGAAGCGTCAGGTGAAGAGACGTCCGTTTCTGATGAAGGCGGCAGCTGATCACAACTGGATCAGCTGTCAGTCGGCTTTAACAGCTGTAGAGACTAATGATGGAGTCTGTATCTGCCAATTGCCAGATACCGAAAATATGTCATGCGCCCCTCCCGTCTTATCCAGACACAAGGTAGGCCTACCCTTGGCGTCCGTGGCCGACGCGCAAAGACTCGCGCCCTCTGCGCGTCTCCTGACTCACACGGTCTAATAAAGACAGTTCTCAGTGCAGAGCAGCAGAATTTTCTCTCTGTTACCTGTTTAACAAACAGCTGCACATCAACAACAAGCCGCAGTCTGTATTTATACTGAGTCCTGCTCAGAGGCACAGGAACCATTTCTACTGACAGAATTACTTTGTATTATTTATCTGTTATTTGCGTCTGTATTTATTGATATACTGACTGCGAATTCATTATTTAATAACCCAGAATATGATTATGATGACGTTTTAATAGTAGAAATGATTTATTCGGCTAAATGTTTCAGGTAAAATGTAAATGATGTAACAAATCAAACATAACGCTCAGGAATGATCAGCTTCACTTGTGACTGAATGGAAATGACGCTTAATGATGTAAAAAGTGTTTCTTGCTGACAGACAGACTCTCCTACTCTCTCTGACTTTAACTGGGTCCAGAATAAAAGTTAATCAATAAAATTGTATTGCATTCTCTGTGATTATGAAGACATTTTTATTTTAAAAGAAGAAAAAAAAAGTATTCGTCCTCGTGACAAAGTCACGTGAGCGGTCCGCAGCGTGACGTAGCGTCAGCTGACTGCAGTTGATAGAGGAAGAAGACAAATCCTCCGCTCCGCCGACCTTCATTTTGGTGGTTTTCTCCGTGTTTTGCTCCGTCTCATCGTCTCTGTCCGCCGTTCTTCTGCTCCAACATGGCGAGTCAGTCGCAGGGCATCCAGCAGCTGCTGCAGGCCGAGAAGAGAGCGGCCGAGAAGGTGGCCGAAGCCCGCAAACGTGAGTAGGACAGGCGGCCTGTGAGCCCGCAGCCGCCCGTTAGTGGATTGAAACGGTGAAAATACCGAAATACCGAGGTGTCAATGAATAATAACCGAGGAAGAAAAACAAGAAAACCAGCATGTAGTCAAAGATGATAGAAACCAGTAGAAATGAGAGGAAACCCTGGTGCGTGGCTGACAGGCGGGCTGTAACCGAACTGAATAGGGAAATCTGTGAGTTTAGAGATTCTTTGCTGATATTTTAATGTATAATAAAATCAGAATAAAATTAGGCACAGTTTTAGAGTCAGTAACTTCCTCTTTTCAAAACGGCTAACAAGCACTTCTTCTGTGTTTTGGTTTAATACGTTTTTTTTCGCAGTTTGTGCCGCTCTGCCTGCCATCTGTGTCATTTCAAAGCGATAATAATGTTGACTTATAACCGTGACAAAGAGACGAATTGTGTTGAATTATGCGCCGGATTAAAGAGTCTGTCCTCAACTTGATTTACTGAATATCGAAAGTTGGATTACTGCACGAATGTCTCGATGTAGAGATGCACATTTACAAAAACTCCTCAAGTCTGCAGGGGCCCAGTAGAGGGCGCTTATGTTTCACACAACACACCAGTAAAATAATGGTAAATAATATTACATAATGGCGAGTAATGCAAGGCAGATGTAACCATTAACTAATATTGATACTACAGTTTGTATGTATGTTAATGTGGGTCATTTATTAACAGATGTGGTTTCGTTATCGTTCCTTTCTGCTCATTAATTACCCACAATTTGGTCTCTTATGTTCCATGTATTCAGTGTCGCCTCTTAATGATGATTTGTGTGAGTCAGCCGCTGAGCATCATGGGATGTGGTGACCAGGGGCGAATGGGAGAAGTTAACCTTGAAGGCTTTGTGTCAGGCAGCTTTCAAAGTCCATAGTGCTTTCTGACAGAAACCCCACAGAGCTTTCTCTCAGAAAGCGCTTTCTCGCAGAAAGCCTCGTCTGTGAGGAAGCATGTCTTATAACCTGATCATGGCTCTGTTTTCCCCTTTTTTCAGTAATTATTTTACTGTTTTGGTCACACTTGGGTTAGGTTTAGCTAACAAAGCTACTTGGTTAGGTTCAGGTACCAAAACTACTTATGTTAGCCAACACAAGTACCTGGTTAGGTTTAGGCACCACAAAAAACGCTATTAGGTTTAGAAAACAAAAGAACTTGGGTTTTTAGGAAAACATCATGGTTTGAGTTAAAAATACACTCTTTCACAATGTTTACCACATGTTACAATAACGTTTCTGGAAGAAAGCCTTCAAGGCTAACTTCTCCCATCTGCTTTTCATTATGCTAACCTGTCTCCTTGTTGCACTCACTCACATCTTGGCTCCTCCAAATGAGGATGTGAGAGAAGGACACGAGGACGGACGAGCCTAAGTTACCAAATGAGAAGTCCTCAGTTCCATATTGTCAGTCTTAATCAACGTCAGTAACCTATGACTTGCTTATTTAGAACAATTTCAAAATCTTGCAGTATGATAGATAGATAGATAAATGATAGATAGATAAATAGATAGAGGCATTCAATCAAAGGGGTGTCGTCGTCTGGTGAAAAAACTTCTGCATAGTATACACCTGGGTTTCCTCACTCTAAGCTCCTCCAGAAGCCTCCTCCCTCCTCGTCTCCTCGAGGTGAATGTAAGGGATTGGAAGATCCTTGATGATGGAGGAGAGAGGACGGGAGGAGGAGAGAGGACATGAGAAAGCATCTCTTTCTGTCTCTGATGTGTTGTGGGTGTCTCTCGCCCTCTGCAGGTAAGAACAGACGTCTGAAGCAGGCGAAGGAAGAAGCTCAGGCTGAGATCGAACAGTATCGACTGCAGAGAGAGAAAGAGTTCAAGACCAAAGAGGCGGCTGTACGTCACTGTACTACTGACACTACTTATAGTAATGCTCATAATACTACAACCCAGATTCCTCAACAGTTGGGACGATGTGTAAAACATGAATGAAATCAAATTGTGTGACGTGTTGCCATCAAATTCACAATAAGCATATAGCTACAAAAATCAATGATATTGATATATTAAATATATTTTCTCCATACTGTTTTACGTTGAGTATATGTTAAACAGGATTAGCACATTATTATATTTTTTACACAGTCCCTACTCTTTTTTTTTGTAATCAGGGTTGTATTAATTCTACTAATACTACTACTATACAGCTTAATATATTTTTTTCTTTGTTGGTAACTTAATATTTTACCGTAATGTTCTTCTTAATATTATGTCCATATTTTCTAATATATTACTGTGATCTTTTCAGATTTTTCTTTTTAAAGTTTTCTTGTGTTAATTTTCGTTTTTAGTTAAAAATCAGACAATTTCATATTCATATATTCACAAGGTTCATATTTCTGTGTCTCGCCCCCCCCCAGGCCCTCGGTTCCCATGGCAACAGCGCGGTGGAGGTGGACCGCGACACGGTCGAGCGAATGGGTCGCATCCAGGCGAGTTACCGTGGTAACCGGGAGGCGGTGCTTGGCGAGCTGCTGCGACGGGTCTGCGACATCCAGCCGGAGTTTCACGCTAACTATCGCGTGGCCGGCTAAGTGGGATCATAGGGGATGGAGCTAATACCTGAGGGGGCAGAGCAAACAGAATATGTGGACGTTAGCAACATTAGCATCATTAGCTACGAAAACAGTCAAAACCTTTTTAGTTCAGGTTGTCAACATTTGTGACTTGAACAAACAAAATTGTCTAGTTTGATCTCATTAACGTTTATTTTGAAAGGTGCGTAGTTCATGACTTCCTGTTTCCTGGTACAAAGAAGAGAACGTTGATAAATGTTGTGTTACTGTGTTGATGTTTATGAAATATTTATATATATCTGAATTCATTTTTGTGTTAAATCTTTCCTGAATCTAACAAAAAAGTCTTTCTGTGATGTTTGCAGAGAAGATCAGCCAATCAGCTGTCTGATTAAAGTAAAATACCGTGATAAATTAAACTAAATAAAACCACATTTGATGAGCTGATTGGTGGTATTTCTTTGAACTCTCTCCTCCAATCAGGAGTCATGGCTCGGCTCTGCTCTCTCCCCTGATTGGCTGGAAATAGTAGAAAGGCTTTTAGAGTGAAAGTCTTTCCAGTGTTTTTGTTTTGTTTTTTTGGTTGTTGTATGTATGTGACCACGTGACTTCCTGTTGATGTTTGTAACGTGATGATGAAAAACAAGATATTAAACTGAATGTTGATTGGCTGAAAATGGGTGGTGCTGCTCCTGATTTGCTGACATTTTACTGACACATATACAAATCCTGTGAAGGCCACCAGGGGGCGCTACATCTGGAGCATCTTAAACGTCCCATTTTTCAAATATGTTAAACCACTTTTAGTTATATTTCTGATGTTTTATATTTATGTGGACATATAGAATGATAACGTGTGGCTGATCACACACCTGATATCCAACAGGTTTCTCTGTAGTCGATATCTAACTGGGCCATTCTAACCAAACCCGGTCATGTAGGTAATTTTAAAGGCTTGAAACAGGACATTTATAAAAATCTGTGTAAATATGATTTTGTTTACAGGAAACAACATGTCTCCTCTATAAAGATTCAAACAAAACAGATTTTTACAAACATGCAGAAAATCAGTCAGTCACTTTTTTCTGTGTTAAAACAAACAAATTACTACACAATAATTCAACCTTTTATTTTTGTTATTAGAGTGTGATGGAATGTATTTGTAATATATCAGATTGGAATACAGTCGCTTTGTCCTGTTTCTACGTCTTTTATGTGTGCAGCTAAATCCTGAAATACCAAGAAAAGACAAAAGATTGATTCCAAACAAATTAATATAAGTGAACAACAGAAACAAAGCTTAATTTTATCCACAATCGGTCATGTTTCTGATACTTTTGGATCAATTTTCTTTGAAGAGATAAACAGAAGTTTGAGGTCTTCGAAAAACAGAAGCCGGAGTTCCTTCTACGTCTAACAACGCGCTGATCACATGACACTTCACTACAAACACCGCTTACGTGGCTGCAACAAACTCCCGCCCCTCACCGCTGGACTCGCTTTCTGATTGGTCCAAACAGAAAAATCCCCAATTTTTGTTGTGCCCCTTCAGCTTCACTCTCACTTCCTCCTCTGTATCCTGCGTAAAGACGTCATGACGCAGGGACACGGAAACAGTGGCGCTGGAGAGAGGCAGCAGAGGTAGACGGCCGAGTGAAGAGGCAGTTGAGACTAGCGGCTTTATTCTTTCTTTTCTTCTGTTTTTATTTTCCTACGACATTTATTTATTGTCGTGTTTCGGAGCCAAGACGGAAAAGAAGAAGTAGAAGAAATCCCGGAAGACTTCTGGTGAGATCACGATCTTTTACCGTGTTTTTTTTTTGTTGCGTGTGTTTAACTCTGCCAGTGACCTTTGCTGCTACACACTAGCAGACTGTTTGCTGCCGTACGAAACTCCCCAGAAAAACGTGACGGTTTAATGAATTCTTCCACGTAGCGAATAACATGCACGTGCGAGATTTTGACCTGTGACAGTTTCAGAACAGGACGGGTCTTGTTGTAAATTCGGCCTTGTGAGTACTTCATCTGCTCGGTACTCATATCCAGAAACACCTTTAGCTTTTATCACCAGATTTACGTTAATCTCCGCCGCCGTCTCCGCGTGTTGTACTGGCAGAAGTCAAGAGGATATTAAAGAGCATCAAGTTCGACGGAGTCTGTCTTACTTATGTTGGCATCATGGGGAATATATTTTCTCTGTCGTCGTGTTCCTCGTGAATTAAATAACTTTGTGGATTAAAAGATGAAAACGGACAGATTCGGAGAACAACGAAGTCAGTGTGAGAAGAGCCATCAGGGAGGACAGTTTGGCCTGAGACTGAAGAAATAATGAGTCTTTATACAAATAACGATATGTCCGATTTAAAAACAATAGGCGAGTCTGTGTGAAAAATACACTGCGAGTTATAATGAGTCAGTGGAATCAAACCTGAGGTCAGAATGTCGTGAAACATGCCCGTTAGTCCAAAGGGACGTCTTCAGAGGAGTTGGACCGACTCTGTTCCAGTCTAGGTCTGTTGGACTGGGTCTGTTCCAGTCTGCATCAGTTGGACCTGGTCAGTTGGACTGGGTCTGTTCCAGTCTGGGTCTGTTGGACCTGGTCAGTTGGACTGGGTCTGTTCCAGTCTGGGTCTGTTGGACTTTTGGTTATCATACCGTAAAGACCTCATTGTGTTGCTACTCTACTTCAGATCCGGTCTCTCATGGAGATTTTTTAAAACCTGTTTGCCAGGCATGACTGATGTCAGTGAATGATGTCAGCAGACGGAGACGTGCATCTTTAACTGAAGTTAGCTTAATTTAGTGTATATTTGTGGCCGACAACACAGCGTTAATCACAGGCATTTCCTGAGACGAGGGGTCACTCCCTGTGGAGCAAAATTATTTTAACAAAAACATGATTTCTCTCTCTTTTCCACCATTGTTACGTATTCCACCACTGTCGGAGGAACTGGACACACAAATCTAACGTGTGTGGACCCAACCACCTTGTGATCTTTTGCATACTACTTAGATCCGGTTAGTTCACCCGGGTCCCGTCCCTTTGTAGATTCTGCAGTTCTACACGCCTCCATCCAGGATCTTGCCAGCTTTTATCCTCCATCGCTGCCTATGAACAGTGGAAGCTGCTGATTGGTGGCCATGTTTATTTTGATCAACCTGCAGAGCTGCAGTGTTATTGAGCAGTGGTTCAGTGTGTTGTCAGGTGTCCGCTCCTTCCTCAGGGACTAAAACATGTGTATGTATGTTTGTCTTTGGCCTTCAGCTGCTCTGCAGCTTCGGCTCACTGTGGAGACGTGGAACATGGAAGCACCATCGGTCAGAGTGCTCAATGGTTAAAGAGGTGGTCAGACGTAACTGTTGGTGTCGATAATGTGCAGACACGTGTTCCATGTTTGTCGTGTTGTTTCAGTGTGAAGGACACACCAGGTTTTATTTTCTGTCAGTCCTGTTCTTGATGAGACAAACAGACCTCTTGTTGTTTTCTTTACTTGAACTCCTTCAGTCCAACATTTATGATGCTGTTAGATTGCTGCTGTAAAAAACATGTTGTGAAATTTGGAAATGATGCCCTCAGCGCTCAAAGCAATTAGCTCTTTGCAGACTGTTTTCGCCCTTGCACTCTCCTCTCTAAATCCAGTTCTCATTATAAACTTGTCCCTGCTCACCTAGCATTAGCATTAGCACAGGTAGCAGAGCAGCAGATCGAAGTCAACGTTAGTTCTCAGCTGTTCTGGTGCTGCTTCCTGTCCGACTCTCAGATAACGTTCCAGAGAGACACAGCGTCACTGCATGGAAGATGCTGCTTATTAACTCATCAACAGGAGAGATTATAAGCTGCTGGAGGAACCTGTTGGATCAATCAGAAGCTACAGTGTGTGACTCTGCATTCGTCCATCTTTCACACGATCAATCGGGTTTTATTTAGTGTCACTCTAGTCTTTTGGTTCAGTGAATATTCTTCGTAGAGGAAATAAAGCCATTAAAACTGATGACGTAAGTCCAGAATGTCGAAATTTCTGATTCTAGTTGAACCTTGTGTGACTGTGCTGTGTCAAAGGTCAACAGGAAGTGAATGATTTACAGAAACTATCATAATCGTCAATAAATCGCACGGAGAGCTTGTTGTGTCAACATGGCGTTCAGTTCTGCAGTGTTCTCTGCATCCAATGTGAACAGTTTCATACAAACATGATCATTTGGACCAACTGTCAGTGAGTCAAAATGTACAAAGTATTCATATCAATCAGAAACGGTCACATTAAGTTAAAAAAAGATCAATGCAGGTTCTCTGATCCAGGATCTGCTCAGCTGGAGGAAAACAAAGGCCTGGAGCACACCGACTGATCTGCAGCCAGTAATAACATCGACTTCATCAAAGTCGACGTGGACAAACATACAGACAATCTACACCTTTCATCGTGTTTCCAGCTAACGGTTGACGGAATGTGAAAGGAGCTTTGGAGAAGTCACAAAAAGAAAATTAATTAGGAACGTTTCCATCAGTTGGTTTTATAGATAATGTGAGCGTAAGAAAAAAAACTTTTGCTGATATTGAGAAAGTTTTTCAAATTATACAGATGATGGAAAGTTATTTGATGGAAACTCTGCTGTCGACTCTGAAGGCAGAAAGATCTCTTCCTGAACAGGTCGTGGATTTATTAATAGTTTCAATTCATGTTGAAGTCAGGTGGTCTCGAGCCGGTTCAAGCGGTCTCAGTCTGGTCATATTCACTGTGTGATGTTCTTCTGTGGACACACTCACAACAAATTTAAATAATTTCAAGCTGCATTTTGGTCATAAAATATTCAGAACACTGACCTGAGATCTGCTGAACTGTAATGAACATCACATGACCTGAACCTGCGAGGTGCGAGAACAGGTGATCATCACTTCTGTCACACAGCTGATTGGCTGAAGTTCGGCCTATTATCTTTTTTTATTGGCTGTTAAACACACACTCGTCTGTGTGTCTCTCTCTCTCTCTTTCAGACAGTCTCTTCAGTGCTCGATCACCCCTCGCTCTCTCCTCTCCAGGTAAGACATTCTACTTCCTGTCTCTGTTTAAAAGGTTTTAGAAGAACTGTGCTGATGGGGCTGAGATTAGCCAATCAGAGCTCAGAAAGCACAAATGATGACGTATACAGAGTGGAGGCACATCAGAGTGTTTAAATTTATCAATTAAGTTTTCAGATTAGTTGTAAATGTGACAAATCAGAAATTACTGTTTCCACATTTGTAGTTCCTGCAGGACAGACACATGCTAGCTGCTCTGTGAGGCTAATCGCTAACATCAGCATGCCAACTGACAATGTTAACATGTTAAAGTTTAGCAGGTATAATCACCATCTTAGTTTAGCATGTTGGCATGCTAACATTAGCTAATCACCAGTAAACGCAGAGTCCAGTTGAGGCTGATGTGAATGTCATTAGTTCTGTAGGTATTTGCCCATAAACCAAAGTATTGGACACATTCAAATGTTGACCTGATGGTGGCGCTAGATGAAAAGTCAGAGGATCACCAAAGTTTTTGCAGTTCATCTTGAGAGGAACATAAATGTCTGGGCGTTTCATCAAAATCTGTCCCAACAGTTGTTAAACATGTTTCAGTGTTAAATCGACGTCTCGCATCATGTTCAAAGACAACACGGAGAGGCCGTGTCAAGTCTTTTGTCTCCAAGAAAAAAATAAAACATGGCCGCCACTGCATCACCGCCCGCTCTGAAATCATTCAGAAGATGTGAAGTTTGTCCTGAAGCTGTGCAGAGGAAAGGTCACTTTGTTATCATACTTTATCAGTGTTTCCCAACCAGAGGCTCAGGGCTTCCCAAAGGTCAAGATAAATCTGATGAGATGACAAAGAAAATAATCTGCTCTTCCTGCAGTTTTGTGACTGTGTTTTAATGTTTCATTAATGTGTGCATCTTGAACTTTGTCACCCAGCTCATTTATGTAAGACATTAGACTTCTTGTGAGGGGGTGAGAGACATTGTAAATACATGGAGAGAGAGAGTGGTCAAGAGACATTGTAAATATAGGAGAGAGAGAGTGGTCGAGAGACATTGTAATTACACAGAGAGAGGTCGAGAGACCTTGTAAATACAGAGAGAGAAAATCTCATTTGTAACTTAAAGTGATGCTGACTTGTCCAAACAGCAAACGGGAAGTTAGTGTTGCCGACGGCTAAAACTGACCTTCCTGTTAATGTTAATGTTGCTCTGATCTAATTGGCCGATGGCAGACAGCAGCTCGGAGCGCTCTGATTGGCTCGTTCTGCCTCCTGTAGCCTCGGGGCCTGAGAGCCAATCAGATTACACCAGGGCGTCTGCTCGGTGATGTCAGGCCGTTACTGTGGTTATGACTGCAGGACAAGCTGATTGGTCGCTGTGATGTCGTCGGTGTTCAGTGCGTTTCTCTCTCCGGTCGGGTCAGCATCACTCTGAACGGAGACGCGTCTCTAAGGTAAGAGAGAGTGTGTTCTTCATGTCTCTCGCCCTGTTTTGGTTTATCATAGTGGAGGTTCACCTGCTGAGTCCAGGGGCCTGTTTCAGGAAGCTGGTTTAACAAACTCTGAGTTCAATCCTGAACTCTGGGTTGACTGATCCTGAGATGGGAAACAATTAGTTTTCAGTTCCAGAAGAGCTGATTAGAATTAGTTTAATCAAGTCTGAAAATGTTCACTCCGAGTTAAGCGTGCGTGTTGGGAATCAAAGATGCCGTCATCAGTTGAGATCCGATACAATGATTCACCGTGGCATCGGGAAAATAAAGAACAGGGCAAAGGAAAGCAAAGTATAAAATATTAAAACATTTTTTTTTCAACAAAATATGGCTGTTTATATTTATGGTCTTTTTTCTTTTTGAGAACTCCAACTGGTAACACTGCTCATGTAAAAATTTAATGCAAAGCATCAAAAGACAAACACCCACACATCGCTAACTCAACTGGGTATTTTTCCACGACAACAAGCGTGACATCAACACATTTATTATGTTATCCTGTGTCTGACTGGGAGGGACCCAATGCTAATCTAACTAGCTGTACCTGATCACCACATGACCAGTGTACGTTCCACGGTGAGCGGGTCGTTTACTGACCAATAACCTTCCAGTTAATCTCACGAAAACTGAGTGGCCTGAAACTCTTGTGACACATCAGGGAGCGTACAGTAAAAACGAAGGGCTTGAGGTTCCGCTGCAGTCAGGCACAGGATGGTCATTGTCTGGAAGAAAAAACTTGCTGATGGAGCGCAGATGAACAGCTTCTAGGCCCTCAGCCCTGGGACTCCATAGACGGCCCAGAGCAACAAGGGAACTGTAGTTTAAGAATGTAGAGCAGGATAACTGCGCGAGAGAGTAAACTGGTTTCGTTCCCTGCAGACATGAACCCTGTGGACCACATGAACCACATGAACCACATGAACCACAGCGCCATGGATCACAGCCTTCACACCATGGCCCCACCCCATCATCACACCACCAGTGGACACGACCATGGAGGAGGAGGAGAGACTGGAGGACATGGAGGCATGGTGAGGGGTGGGGCTTATCACTGCTACATGTTACATTGACATGCTAATATAGCAGTAGCATCGTGGTGGTTAACTCCTAGCATGCTAGTATGAGATGCTAACATGCTAACGTTGTCCTTGCCTAGGTGATGACCTTCTACTTTGGCTACGACAACGTGGAGCTTCTGTTCAGCGGCCTGCTCATCACCTCACCTGCAGGTCAGTTTAGAGTTTATACTGATCAGTTTGATATTTAATGTGTTTTTACATTAATTTACTGTGGGGTTTTTTATCTTGTAGTTTTATTTACATTTTTATATTTTATATTTACATTTTTATCCCTTTGCAGTTACATTTTATATACAAGTTTGTTTTTATATTCAGATTTTTTCCGTTTTATATTTATGTTTAAGGAGATTTTGTATAGTTTTTAGATATTTTTGTGTCAACATTCACCCCTCTTCTACTCTCGTCCAATCAGAGATGGTTGGGGCGTGTATCGGTGTCTTCCTATTGGCTATTCTGTACGAGGGGTTGAAGATCGGTCGCGAGGCGTTGCTGCGTCGCAGTCAAGTCAACGTACGCTACAACTCCATGCCGCTCCCAGGGTCTGATGGTACGGTGCTGATGGAGACACACAAGACTGTTGGGTAGGTGGCTAATGCTAATGCTAACAGCAGAGAGGATTCAGTGTGTGAACATTAGTATATAATTTATGATAATTAATATCATATATTAATATCAGGTAAATGTTTGGTTCTGCTATAAATAAACAGATTAAATAAAAGATTTTCAGTTCAACGTTTATAAACTGAAACAGATGTAAACGTTTGCACAGAGCATCCTCTCATATCCCCTGCAGATATTATACTGTATTTATTTTGTAATAAAAATATGTCTAATGAAAAAAAAAAGAAATTGCACGTTTTCACAAATATAATTCGAATAGTTTAAATATGAAATTAGAAGGAATGTTTCAAAATTGATTACAATCATCAGCGTAGTCAGAGAATATAAAACTGCACTATCTTTATGAAAACACAAAATAACTTCAAACACTTTTCAGAAAATGTTTTATATTAACAAAATATAAAATATATAGAATGATGTAAAGTAAAGAAAGTATTTAAATTTAAACTTAAAATGTTTTAAAAACCTAGACCAAAAAAAATGTCAGTGTGTTTAAAACCTAAAACATTCAGATGTTCAGACAATGAATATTTTATACGAACTGGATATCACGCTCAAAGATGGCGTCCGCTCACTGGAGTGAAAACTGCGGAAACTGAGACGTCTGACAGAACACAAAGAGGAATGACTGATGTGTCTGCAGTTTCTGTGGATATTTTCAGTTGCAGTAGCGTAAATGAAATGAACTGGATACCAGTTCCTCACTGGGTGCAGATGCTGAACAAACCTCCACAGGCTTCTTCACACTTTCAGGAGCATGCTCAGTAGAGTCCTTCTCCAGCAGAGCCGGTTTAGATCGTGCTCAGCAGAGACTTCCTGTGGCCGTGAATGGGTTACAATTTTGACACTCAGAAACTTGAATTATTCATTTATTCATCGTTTTACCACCGCTGCTTGTCCAATCACTGTGTGCGTCATTTGATGAACTTAGAAGCTGTAGTACCAACTGTGACCACTACGCCAACAACGGCACACAACCCAGAGCAGAAACTGGAGGCCACATCACATCTGTTAGTGTCTACCGGCTGAGAAACATGAAGCCAGTCATGTGATCTGAATGTCATGTGTTCACCGTCAGCTCAGTGATTGACAGGCAGTGTTTGAAAGGGACGGAGCTACCTGTTGGACTAAAGGACCGCCTCTCAGGACTCTCAATCAGGTATCTGTAGAGTTCTGGTTCTGCTCCAGGTTCTGGTCGTGGTTCTGGTCATGGTTCTGGTTCTGGACCTGGCTCTGATCTTGGCTCTGCTCCTAGTCCTGGTCTCGTCCTTCTTCTTTATCTGCTATGTTTGAGATGCTCCAATCGGACTGTTCACTAAACCATATGATTGATCAATTTTGATGATGAATAATTGAATATTAGCAGATTCTGATTGGAGCATATCAACACTCCAACACAGGAAGTCCTTATGAACCCATGATTTTTAACGTTGGTAATTATCGTCATAACTTTGGTGATAAATGTCACTTTACTGGAAAGATGCAGAGGCTTGGTGAACTGGTCTGTGTTTGCGAGGATGATGGGCTAATGCTGGGGCTAATGCTGGGGCTAATGCTGGGGCTAATGATGGGGCTAATGCTAACATTAACTATAACAAAAATAACTGAAAAAACTCAAATGGAAACATATCTAGTAGTTGTGGAGAGGTGGTGTGAACTGTGATGCACATTCTACATTAGCCATGATGCTAAGGGCAACACTGTTCAGGGTGAAAAATGATATGGTGAAGCTAACAGTGGTGTCGAGCTGTAACAAAATTAAAATGGTGGAATATCAACGTGAAAGTTTATAACTAATGCTAGAGTTAATAAAGCTAACCGCTTGCATGTGTAAACATGTTGCAATGCAAACACCAACAAAAATGAAGAAAGCAACATTAGTGTAATTGCTATAGGTATCAATGCTATATATCCATTTTAAAATACTTTATGATCAATCGATATGCTAATGCTAAAATGCTAACAGTAGTGCTAATATCCTCCTCTTGTCCTCTCAGGCAGCGGATGTTAAGCCCCTCCCACTTCCTGCAGACCCTGTTGCACGTTGTTCAAGTGGTCGTCAGCTACTTCCTGATGCTCGTCTTCATGACCTACAATGCTTACCTCTGCATCGCCGTGGCAGCCGGCGCCGGCATGGGCTACTTCCTGTTCAGCTGGCGGAAGGCGGTGGTCGTTGACATCACTGAGCACTGCCATTAGCTTGCGATTGAGTTAAAATCGCATCTGAAAGTTTTGCTAATCACAATCAATAAACGCTAACAAACACTTTCACTCTGTTAGCACGCTAGCCAACTACAAATCCGCGGAATATTGGCGGCAAACTAAGTTAGTCCATCAAACGAGACACTAAATTACAAATGTTACTCGGTAACCATGGTAACCAACACCTTGTTATAGGTTAACGTGCACACTAACATCTGTAGTTAGTTATTGATAAATCCTTGTTTTGCAGAAAACGACAAACGCTTTCAATGTCGTGTTTTTTGCCATAAATATCAAATTTGGTTGTTCAAGTTCTTTTGTGAAAACCTGCTGGTGGGTGAGCCAGCCAATCACAGCTCAGATCACCTTAGAAGTTTCTGATTGGCCAAATCAATTCATACCCTTCTATTTTCGTTTTAGTGCCATGACAACTGGAGAGTTGGTGCTAGCTGCTACTAGCCAAAATGTTAGCATACATAGCTCACAAACACTTTTTTAGGTAGCATTGTTAGCAGCTAAAGAGCCACCAATCATGAAACATTTATTTAGAGAATATAATATATTAGGGAATAGGTTATTTACAAAAGTTTTCATTTAGATTTTTTTCATTTAAAATAAATTGAAAATGTATTTTTTGGGTTTTTTGTTTTTGTCTACATTCAGAACGTTTTACATTAATCCAGCCAATGAGCCAATTTAACAGCCACCTTTACCTGAATTAAATTTACTAAAAGTACACATCACAAATATCTTGTAATTTCATAAAGAAATTGTAAGAATCTTCCAAAAACTTGATCTAAAACATCAATGTAAATGTTTAACACCCAACCACCTAACCCAACACAATATGGCTGTTTATGTGTATGGCCTTTACAAATAAACAACCTCCAGTAAACAACAAGAAAAATTTGCTGAATGAAATTTTCAAAAACCTATAAATTATATAAATGTCAAATTTTAAAATGTGTTGCGCGGAACATCTTGTTTTTTTTTATTTTTGAGAACTCCAACTGGTCTGTGAGCTAGCCAGTCAGAGCCCAGAAATTAGACTGATTTGCAGACATTCATTTTTAAATATAAAACTTTTTTCTACATACAGCGAACATTCCTCCAGGTTCCTTTTCAAATAAAAACAATAAAAACATCAAACTTTGAAACACATCTGAAACGCATCTGAGAACAAATAAACCAATCTATATTTTGAGAAGAGTTTGTTTTTCAAGTTTTTTTTCTTTCGTCGGCCACCGTCGGCCTTAAACCCGACACCTGTTGCCTTAATGTGGCTGATGTACTACTGACTGGAGGCCAGTATTTGATTTTTAGGTGCTGCTGTACAACATGGACATGTCTTTTAACGCGGAGGCTCTGCTGGTCTCACTTTAGTACTTTTTAGTTTTGTAAGTCTGAGAGGAAATGCGTTGTAAATGGAGTCCACCAGGGAACAAAGATGGTTTGTCAGGAATGTCCATAAATAAGACAAAATGTTACTGAGTCAAACTTTTGACTGGTTTCTAACATGAATCATGTTTTTTTTTCCTGTCTGAAATAGATGATGTCCTTGTGATTTATTGTAATAGTTTTGTTTTTTTAATTGATTCACACTGAGACGTGGGCGGAGTTTACTTACTGCACCTATCAGTTTGCAGGGACAGATTGCAGTTACTGGATTTTTATTCTGAACAAAATTTAGATCCAAAATTGTTGAAGATTTTTGGATAAAGAACATTAAAACAAAGCATCACTACACATTGTGGCCAAAAGTATGGGGACAGTTCAGTGGTGTATATTGAACATATGTCTACATACTTTTGGCCATGTAGTATCCACTGATCTGGTGTCTGCATATTGGTCATGCAGTGTCGTGTTATTAGATGTCAGTGTTCTCAGCCGCAGCAGGTTTCAGGGTGAATCTGATCGTCTCTGTTGATGTTGTTGAAAATGAAGGTGTGATGAAAACATTCTGTGAAGGAAACTGTTGATCCAGAATATTAAAATGTCTGAAAAGTGTTTTGTCACAAATGCTGGAATCCCTGAAAAAAAAAACACAAAATAAAGTTTATGAAGAAACTCGTCATCTCATCTGTACAGAACAAAGGAACTCTCCTAAAAATTAAAATAGCATAGTTGGTTGAAACATTTGAACAATAGAGATTATTGAGATGAAAGAGTCTAATCATCTGTGCTTTCTGTCGTATCTGTAGAGTTTCAGTTAAACTGACTGTGTTCTAACTGAACTGAACCAACACTAACTGTTCCTGGCTCAGAGGGAACATCAAAAGATGCTTGTGAACTAATCAGAGCTGCTGCTGCTGCACAGAAACAGAGACTTTGTTTTTCTGTTCCTGTACACATAGTGAGAAACTACATCTGTCTTTGCCCAATTTGTTCAACACAAGAAAAAAAAACAACTAACATTTGTAACAATACACACTGAGGTGTACTATTTGCAGGAAACAGTCACAGCTCTTTTGTCTATTTCCTTGTCCAGATGTTCAAAGAGTCTTCGAGGATTCTGGACAACCTTCAGAATAGGAAGTGATGTTAAACTTCTTGCTAAATTTTCCAAACATCATCAGGTGTCTCAGATGTTTCTGGAGAAGTGTGCATCTTGTCACGAAGAGAAATTACAAACCAAGCTGTCTGATTCAGAATCCACTGATGATAAAACACCCCATCCTAATGCTGATACTCTTGTCGAACAGTTTCTCCAGATCTGTGTTGTAACATTTTGTTCATTTCTCAAGGCCTTTTTTTAAAATGGGCTGTTAGATTTTATCGGTATTTTACTATAAATCTTTTTTGTCCACAAACATACATTTTTATAGCATGAAATGTTCATGAAGTAGAAAAGAGAATGAGAGACGTACATAGTATACAGTCAATGGTTCAGACCACATGAACCATAGCCTGAACTTCTCCCGCTGACCTGTAGGCGGCAGTAATGCGCTGTCAGTCTGCCGCCTGCCGGAAATAAAGAACTTCCGGGTTTTAGGTGACAAGTTGATGTTTTGCAGCGGGTCAAATTCATCAGGGACGAATATTCCTTCTTTAAATAACTTATCCCGTTGTTTAACCGGGACGTGAATGCGTTCAGTTTGATGATCAGTGATATCCGTTAACCGGATCTCAGTCACGCTCCTCACGCAGTTTGTTCTGCTACCGACCCTCTGATGGCCTCCAGGCGGCCGGACAGCTTCGACGGGCTCGGCTACCGCGGCCGCGATGACCCGCTGTACGGAGCCAGCTACCCGGTCAGAAGCGCCGGAGGCCCCGCAGAGCTGCAGCATCACCATTGGGTCACCACACCCCCGGACATTCCCGGTAGTCGCAACCTACACCACGGTGAACGAACACCTCAGCATGACGAGCCGCTGGGCGAGCCTGGAGGTCCAGGAGCCGCAGCCGGCTGGGATGCTCCGCAGCCGGGCGTACCGCCTGCTGGTAGGTCGGTGTGGATGGATGGAGGATGGCAGGCTAATGTTACAATGGGAAGTAAATGGAAGAGGCTAACGGCTACATTAATTTAATGTTACTGTGAATGTCAGGGTGACATGGTAAAGTTAGCTCTCGGGCTCATGATGGGATGGGAAGTTAAAGGAACGAGCTAAGAGACGTTATGTCAGGGCAAAAAGGGTAATCAGCTAGTAGGCTAACATGTCAACAACACTGAGCTAAGACTAACACCGTGCTGCCTGCTCGTTAGCTTGCAGACTTCCAGAATAAACCGAACCGAAATCTATTTAGCTAACATTCTGTATAAGTCAAACTGGTGGTTAGCTAGCAGGCTAACTGTTGGCTAGGAAGCAGGCCAATTAGCACAATTTGAAGTACATTGATCAATCCAGCTAACGAGGCTAACTATTTTCTACATTTCCGTTACTATTTTCTTCAAATTTAAGTTAATATGATATGAGTTTTGTCATTTTAAGTAAAAACTCAGAGCAGTGAGTCTGTTTTCTGTCCACTGTGTTTTTAATTTTCCGTATCATTTCATCAGTGGAAGTCTTCCATATTATTATCTTTAATTTGTCACATATTTTTGTTTAATAATAATTTCCACGTTTTAAATTCTCACAAGAATGAGAAGTGAAAAACAAAACAGAAATGACAGTTTAAAGTAATAAGTTTGTATTTTTCTCATTAAAAGTTGTATTAATTATGACTTATTTTCTTCTTGCAGAGCAGCTGAATCGATTTGCAGGCTTCGGGATTGGACTCGTCAGGTTGGAATTAATTTTCTATAAATATTGTTATTATAATCATATAATAAATGTTTTATATGAATTAGGGTTGCGCAATATGTTTGCAGGTGCATGTGGCAGTCAGGGGGCGCTGGAGTCCCCACTCCCCATACTAGTGATAAGTGATAATTCTAGATGAGAAGACCAGTTCTTCTCAGAACCACCATAAATAACTCCTTAACTTATCACATAAACACACGTCATTGAAATTCAACAGAAAGTCAATAAAACTCACTGGTTTGGTCAAATAAACCCTTAAAGGTCCAGTGTGGAGGATTTAGTGACATCTAGTAGAGAGGTTGCAGACTGTAACCATCTGAGCCTCATCACATGCTCTCCTACGGTGGCCTCTAAAAACATGAATCCAGTGTTTGGTTTGTCCCTTCTGGGCTACTGTAGCAGGTGCAACATGACGGACTCTGTGGAAGAGGAGCTGCTCCTTCTGTAGATATAAAAAGCCCATTCTAAGGTAACAAAAACACAACGATTCTTAGTTTCAGCTGATTATACACTTAATGAAAACATCATTATGAAGATTATATTCCATAACTCTGGACCTTTAACTCCCCACTGCCTGTCGGTGCTCTCGCTTGTTCTCCGGCTCAGTGGGCGTGGCCTGTGTTACTGGGTTAGCTTACTGACAGTCTGTCGCCGGGTAGCAGCTCTACTCGTTCTTCAGAGGCAGACCGTTAAACCAGCAATCTAAAATAAAAAACAGACAGAGATGGATTCAGCCAATCACCGATAGCCGACATTTTATTCGTCCAATCTGAAGCCATAGCCATCTGAATCAGTTGTGGTTTTCAAAATAAAAGTTTATAAATAAACCTGTGTGTGTGTGTGTGTCTGCAGTCTGTTCACCGAGAACGTCCTCGCTCACCCCTGCATCGTCTTCCGCAGACAGTGTCAGGTATCAGCTCACATTCTTATCAACTGATCTATAACTACTGATCTCCTCCCGATTGGCTGCTGGCATTTTTGTGAATTAGTGCTTTTGGTTTAATTATTTTCTTAGTTTAATTTTAATTCATTTTCTGATTAAGGACCATTGCAGTGTTTGTTTGTTTTTTTAGCTCTAACTCATGTTGACTTATTTCTTCATTTTGTTGCAGAAATAAATTAATCAGACTGTTGAAATGAGCTTTTTGTTGCCGACAGTTTGTGAAACAGTTATATAACATCTTCATGATCGACTGAAAACATTTTTAAATTATGTGTGAACTTTGACATTTAAAATATATGAAAGATAAATTAATATATGTTATATGTACAGCTTCATTTTTATTTTACTGAATCATTATTGTGACAAATGTTTTTACATTTTAAGTTTGGAAGTAATTCAAAAGTTTTTTAAAACTTACATAACCGTGTTTTTCCCCCTGCTGCTCTCTGATTGGCTGTTTGTCTTAGGTGAACTACCACGGCCGCTGTTACCACCTGACTCCATTCAGCGCCGTAGCGGTCATGTACACCATCACCAAGGCTCAGGTAACAGGAAACAATATTTAACATGTGAGCAAAACAAATCTGTTTAATAACAGAAAGACAAAGAACTCCAAGTCACATACGGAAGACAAAGACTGAAAAAATCAACTAAATTAAAACAATAAAAAATAGAAAAAACAATAGGTGATTCATAGAAAAGGGAACATCTTTTTAAAAATACAATATTAATCTGTAAAAACTAGAACATTTGTGCCTGGGCTTGGTGCGTATCCCATTGCTAATATTGCCAGTACTAAGTAAGTAAAGTACTTGATTAGTAGTAGTAGTAGTAAAACCTGTACTAGTAGTGCTAGTAGTAATAGCAGTAGTACTACTATGACTGAGACTGAGAGTACTACTTATTACTACTTAACACAGCAGCGTCCTGAGAAGGTGTTGAACAGATTCATATATAATTTGTGTGGATAAAGTGAAAATCTTGGCCTTTACAGAGAGAGAGGAGAACTGGCACCATCTGCTTTCTTCTGTAATCTTCTGGGCGAAAATAGGATGGGAGCTTATGGGGAATTTGGCTGGTGCTCCTGTTGCTTTTGGCCTCTGTGAGCCAAAAGTATAAGTTTGTTTGTTTCCAAATTAATATGGAAAAAAAACAACAACATAATCTTATCTAAAATTTGATGAGTGAAATTTGTGGGCTTGAGCGCATGTTAAAGAGAAGATTTTTAGATTTTATTTTGGCTCCTCTACACTCTAGTGATGACATCACACACTCTAGATCTGAACATTCCGTGCAATTAACCGCCATTATTTAATCTGTACCTGACAGAAAATTGCCTGAAACTTAAACCGCGATTTTGTGAAAACTGTGACGGCTATCAAAATGACCATTTAGCTTATTAAAGTCTCGTGACCTGTTTAAAGTTTTAATCACTTTTCTATGTTAAGGTAGAGGGCTGGGATTGAGCTCTGTTCATGTCGACTTTCCCATTATTTCTTATGGAAAATCTTATCTGAAATAATTAATGTTATGTTTTATGTAATTGTTTTAAATTTCTTTGTTGTTCAGACTAGAAAGGCTCTGTGGAACGTATTGATTATTGACTCTGATCAGGTATCAATAACTTGTTGCTTAGGGTGTGAAGGCTCTGTGGAAGGGGATGGGCAGCACCTTCATCGTTCACGGCATCACTCTGGGAGCTGAGGGCATCATGAGCGAGTTCACACCGTTACCACGGTAACCACCGTCTCTACTCACTGTACTGTAGTCTTACTGTAGTTCTCCCGTAGTATTACTGAGTGTTGTTCTGTGTGCAGGGAGCTTCCTCACAGGTGGACCTGGAAACAGCTGGCTGGACATTTACTGCTGAAAGGGTCAGTTCACTTCTTCTACTCACCGAATGAATTCTCTTCTTCTTCTCCTGATTAATTAATTTCTTCTTCTACTGATTGATTGAATTCTCTTCTTCTGCTGATTGAAAGCGCAGACCTCAGCGCAGGTTTATGTTGTTAACTTGAACATTTGATGTGAATCCTTCATTCAGTACCTGCTTTACATTTCTGTATTTAATCTGAAGTCTCTCTCTCTCTGTCTATGTCTCTCGCCCGCAGGTTAACAGCTGTGGTGGCTCTTCCCTTTTACTGCGCTAGCCTCATCGAGACTGTGCAGGTCACTATTGATTATTGATCAGCTGTCTGGTTTTAGCTGCTTTTATAAGATTCCAGGTTTAATTTTATTCTGTGAAGTCATTTCTTATTAATGATCTTAATCTTTCTCCGCAGAGTGACATCGTCCGTGACGACTCGTCCTCTGGCCTGCTGGATTGTGTCCGTGAAGGTTTGACTCGGATTCTGGGTGTCGGCGCTCCTCACAGTCGCCGTCTGCTTCCTCTCAGCTCTCTGCTTCTTCCTGCTGCGATGCACGCCATCCTGCGATACGCCATCTCCGCCTCCGTCCAGCGGGTGGCGCTGTGGCTGCATCAGTGGGGCAGGAAGCAGCGGGCGGACTCCAACAACCCTTTGGATGCCTACTTTCCCGAGCTGGCAGCAGTGTGGGTGGGATCTCTGGTGGCCGACATTGTGCTGTTTCCTCTGGAGACGGCGCTCCACCGCCTCAGCCTGCAGGGCACACGCACCATCATCGATGCCACCGACGGCGTGGTTGCTGTGGGAAATGGTGGCAGCCCGCTGGTCCTTCCCGTTAACACGCAGTACGATGGCTTCTCCGACTGCCTCCACTCGATCCGCCGCAAGGAGGGCGTAGCCGGGTTTTACCGCGGCTTTGGAGCGCTGGCGGCGCAGTACGCGCTGCACGGAGCGCTGCTGGCTGCTACGAGGACACTGCTGAGGCTGCTACTGATGGAGGGACGGAGCGGCTAGAGGCCACGCAGCAGAGGTTGCATGTTATCCATCGATTCACCGCCACTGAGCACCACACATTAACTCTGCACCATGAGGACACATCAATACACACACAGACATATACACCGATCAGCCACAACATTAAAACCACTGACAGATGAAGTGAATGACATTGATCATGGCTACAGTACAATGTTCTAGTGGAAACTCTGAGTCCTTGTATTCATGTGGATGTTCTTTGACCCATTAAACCCACCCAAACATTAAACCCCTCATGCCAACAGTACTCCATGGATCAGAATTTTTCAGGCACGTCCCATGTAGCTCAATCAGAGTTGGATCTGGGGCATTTTGAGGCCAGGTGGACGCCGTAAGCTGGGGGACCAATGTCATCGGGGTGTGCCTGTGCCATGGGGGGTGTGCTTGATCTGCATCTGGATGGTTTGTGTCAAGTAGCATCTACATGTCAGGATCCAGGGTTTCCCAGCAGAATATTGCACTGCAGCGAGATGATCAATGTCATTCACTTTAACTGTCAGTGGTTTTAATGTTGTGGCTGATCGGCGTATGTGCATGTTTGGTGGAATCCCTTGTCCTAATGAAAAAAAGTTTTGTCATGGATGAACGTGACAGCTGCTTGGTCAGAAAAACACAAGACAAATGATAAATGATGACACATTAATGATGATACATGATGTGAGAAAATATTGAAACATCTTACAATATAAATAAATATATATCCATTAAAAACCACCTGTAACTGACCGAGCAACCAACAGGATGCGGCAGACCCTTCATCTCAGTGGTCAGAGCCATTTCAGCTCCTTTAGTGCTAATGTTTCAGTGGAGTGCTCCAGCTAATCTTAGCCTAGCTTAGCACAAAGACTGGCAGCAGGGGGAACCTGTTAGCTTAGCAGAATAGAACAACTGAGGGAACTGAGTGGCACCCATGATGACTCCTCTGAATGCTAAGGAAAGGTTTGTCAGCATAAAACACATTGGACCATCCTTTATAAAAGGAACCATCCCACAATCCCTTGCAGCAGCAGCAACGTAAAAAGCTACATCTGCCGTTAGCGTTGTGTAAGTGCGGTGCTATTTTCCTTTCTACCGCAGTCCGGGTCGGATTTATGTCAACTCTCAAAGTTTGTGTCACTTCCTGCTTTCAAACAAAATGTGGTGGTGGTCGTGTGTAACCATGCAGTGTCACCTCCCGCTCCAGCATGAACTCATTATCCAGTGTTAGAAATAATGTTGTGTTTGTATTTGAATCCTGACAGCTGATTGGTCACCTCCAGCTGCTGTATGTTGATCAGTATGTGTGTGTGAGTCCACATGAAGACCTACAAAGAAAACATGTTTTATTTGTATAAAGTTGTAAAAAAACAAAACAAAAAACAAAGCTGTATGTATTAAAAGAAATGTAGATTTAGATTAAATTACATGTGATTCAAAGATATTTAAATTATAACAGTGAATAAATAAATCAGTTGATTTTTCAAAATAAATCTTTGAAGTTGGGAAGAAGTCTGAAATAAAGGATATTCCGCGTGTTTTACAACACTTTGCACTTGTTCATATGAAATTTCACTTGTTGAAACGTGAAAAATAAACTAAGTTTTTTCTTTTGAAAGAAGAAAACTTTGCTGTTTATCTGAAATAAAATCAGCTCTCAGAAGCTGCTACTTGTTCAATTTAAGGTAATCAACAAGGATCATTGATACAAATGCATGATCTACAGAAGATGAGTCGCATTGTTTTAATAAAATGTTCAGCACAAGCTGCCAGTTTCTGTTTATTTTGAAAATCATCTTAAATAAATAAAATGTCGGCCCTGTGATGATATGACCACCTGTCTATGTGGACCCTTATTGACAAATTCTAATTTTCATTTATTAAAAATGTTAGTTTATGATGTAATCAGTTTTGGTTTCTCTACTCGGATTTTATTTCCTGCTGTATTCACAGTGGGAACCACAGTTCGTCCTCAGGGCGGAACCTTCGTGTTCATTGTTTCCAGTCGGATTCGTTTCCTCGACCCCTCCATGTGTTGGATTTCTCTCTCGGTGCAGCTCCGTCTCTCCGGTTTGTCTATTTGTCAGTTTTTGTGTTTTAACCGGTAAAATCATCATTTGTTACCAGACATGCCGGGCGGCGGGAGTTCTTTGTTCTCCGGGTTCCGGGTTCTGGGTCTTTATTCGAACCACGTGCCGCACGCGCTCAGGTACCACAAGAAACACCGGGAGTTTTACGTGGTGACGGCGGTCGGTAAATGTTTCCACACGTACAACGTAAGACACTTTTTATTTATGTATTTTAAATATAAACTATATATATGTATGTGTGTGTGTGATTATATTTGTTCTCCGCATGTTTGTCCTCTGAAGGCTTCCGTACAGACTGTCAACATGTATATAGCCGAGTCTGTGCCTTCAGTTTATTTTCTGAATATGAATTCTTCTCCCGTTTATTTTATTATTTAAATCCAATTTACATTTTTACTTATTTTCAAACAAAACATTTAAACTGCAGCAGAATGTACAAACAAAACAGCTGTTAATTCATAGAAAACTTCTTAACTTTACAAGATTATTCTCCTCCTCTTTGACCATGTTTGTCCGCCGTATACTGACAATATGTATGTATCATATAATTCAAAAGTGTTAAACTCCTCCACAGTGTTCACACAGTTTGAACTTGCTGTGACCAACAACTAACATCTAATTAACCCTAACTACTGATCAGTGTGTGTCTCCTCACCTGTCTGGTGGCTGCAATGATTAAAAAAAAAAAAAAAAAAAGGAGAAGAAGAGACGTACCTGTCTGTCTCAATGGGGGACAGATGTCTCACCTGAGACACCTGAAGACTGTCGGTAGCAGCTTCATGTGTGTGACAGTGAAAACATGTTTTTAGGAAGTTCTGACCTGCTGTCTTGTGGCTGAGAAGCCGCCTCACACCATGATGTTGTTCGCTGTGGGGATGCTGTGAGCCAGCTGGGGAGCAGCGGCTGTCTTCAGTTTCTGTCTTGTTCCTCGTGCTGTCCTTTAAACTCCCAGCAGGCTGTCACGGAGTGTTACTGAAGTGTGGCTTTGTCTGCTGACATGCTCGTCTTTTCAGCACGTTCTCCCATCTGTAACAGAATCTCTCCTTTGGGTTCTTGGTCTCCTCCCTGATCAAAGCTCTTCTCGCCCTTGGTTGGGTCAGATGGTGAGCTCTAGAAAAGTCCTCCTGGGTTCAGACTTCTTCCATTCACAGAGGCCACAGTTCTCATGGGAACACTCAGTACTTCAGAAATGGTTCTATACTCTCTCTTTGATCCAGACCTCGCCACAGTTTTGTCTCAGAGGGCTACAGAGAGTTCCTGGGATTCATTGGTTTTTGTCCTGACGTGCCGTGTGAACTGTTGGACTTTATATCTTATACTTTCTAAAAGCTAACTGAATGGACCCGACCACAATGTGGACCTCCACAGCAAAGAGTCTGAACACATCTGAGAGATTTCAGTTTTTTATTTTTAATACATTTAAAAAACTTTCTAAAAACATATTTTCATTGTGGGTTATTGAGTGCAGATTGATGAACAAAAGGGCAATGCTATCCATTTAAAATGTCCTGTTGGTCCTGGTACTGAACTGAGGCCTGCTGGTCCTGGTACTGAACTGAGGCCTGCTGGTCCTGGTCCTCCAGCACAGAGACTCGGAGCGCAGCTGGAGCTCAAACTGCTGGCTGATGTTTACAGTGAAGAATTGAGTATTGAAGTATTGAATGAAGTTATGAATGCAGGAGTCCTTTATTGTAGTGATTTTTTTTCCCCACATGCGTTGATCAGTGTATTGATTAACTGATGTATTGATCACTTTCAGGTGAACAGGTTGGGGATTGTTGCTGTCAGTGAGTAGATTAAAATATTTTTACTCTGAATTCACTCAGATGATGCTGCTGAGAGCTCTGCTCTCTGATTTGCTGCTGTGTTGTGATGTAATGTGGTGGTTTCCTAGGTAACAGCCTTCTAGATGACATCAGCTGTGTGGCAGCAGACAGGATGTTGGTGTTCGCCGCCGCCGGACGACTCATCAGCGCCTTTGCCAGGAACAAAGAGGTAGAAAACTTTTATTTAAAAGCATTTACGAACTGTTCGTCTGATTGTAAAACATTGTAATTGTAAAACAAGTTTTTCATTCTGTTTTATGTTTATTTAAAATTTTTTGTTCAAATAAAATTTTGGGTTTTTAGAGGATTTCAAACAGACCGAAATAATTCTTAAAACTACAAAAATTAAAACAAAAAGGCTTTTTAAAAAAAAAATCATTTAAAAAATTATTATATTATATTACTTTCATTGAAAAATACTTTTTGGGATTTTTGGGGTTTTGATTTTCTTTTCAATTAAAATTGTTTTGATTAAATTAAAAAATCTGATTAATCACAAACTATCAAATTATCAAAAATGTATTTTTTAATCGATTCTTTTATAGTTTGAAAGATGTTTAAATATAATTTATTTTATGGTGATTTTGTAATTTTTTTGTTTTTTCTTCAGATATGTTTTTAGATGTGATATATGTTTTAATTTCTTTCATGTTTTCTGTTCATATAAATTTTTGCTTAAATGTAGAAACAAGAAATTAGTGAAATACATGCGAAACGAAAAAAATGAAAAAGAAATAAAAAAAAATATATATATATACACGGTATGTATATATATAGTATGCATGTATGTGTATATATATGTGTATATATGTGTGTGTGTATGTATATATATATTGTATTTTGACCCAGTTTGCTCTCCGTATCAGGTGGTGATGCGTTACCAAGGACACAAACAGGAAGTGCGTCTGCTGCTCCCTCTGGGTGATCAGCTGATCTCTGCTGACAGCGGTGGTGATTTCATTGTGTGGGATGTCCAGGGAGGAGGTGAGGGGGCGGGGTTTCACTTAACTTCACCTGCTTGTTTATTTTACCTCTGCTGGTAAAATATTTGTAACCATCATGCCTTGCTCTCTCTCACACACAGACATTTACCTGCGGCTGCAGTTCGACCCCGCCTCCTTCGACGTGTCGGCCATGATGCACCCGAGCACCTACCTGAACAAGGTGCTGCTGGGAAGCTCCCAGGGTGCAATGCAGCTCTGGAACATCAAGACCAGGTTAGCATGTTAGCATCCAAGCTAATGGAAATCTTCCTCTGAGTACAATGTCATAAAATACTGACGATACTTATTTATTTATTACATCAACATACAAAGGGGTCAGTGGTTCCCACACTCAGTGCCTTCAGGACACACATATTGTGTTTTTAATAAAGTTTCACTACATACATCATGTGTCAAACATTTCAAAACAGAAAAAATATCAAAATCGCTGAATGGAACACTTACTAATATACAGCTGATGATCACAAATGACATAGTAAAACAACACGCCTTCCACAGGACCGATGCTTCTCAGCCCTCAGCTCAGTCTGACAGGACTGATGCCTCTGAGCCCTCAGCGCTTTTTTGTTTTATCAAAGCAACTTAAAGTGTCTTATTAATCAAAAGCAGGAGAAACCAATCACATGTGAAAACTTTAAAGAGGCTGTAAAAAGTTTGATGTAATGAATAGCTGCACTTTGAGCTCATTAATTAATTGATTTTTTAACATTCTGATTTTTATGAAGACGTGATTGTTGTCTTCATCTTTAACGGATCCTTTTTTGTGTCTTCAGTAAGTTGTTGTTTACATTTCCCGGCTGGTCAGCAGGAGTCACTGTTCTGCAGCAGGTCAGTTACACTCTGTTACTCACTGTTAGAAAAACTATAAAAATCTTTATTCTAAATAAAATGTATTTATTATAATTGTTGAATTGACCTGAATTCTACCAGGAACAGGTGTTATTTATGTAGCGCTTTTATTTTGAAAATAACTTATTTAAAATTTGAAAAATGAAAATTTATTTTCCAGAGTCCCGCAGTGGATGTGGTCGGCGTCGGCACGGCAACGGGCCGCATCATCATTCACAACATCCGATTGGATGAGACGCTGATGAGCTTCACACAGGACTGGGGACCAATCAGCTCGCTCGCTTTCAGAACAGGTACAGGTGGTAGTCTCTTGCCCGCTGCGCTCTCTCACACTCTCTCTTGCTCTTTCCATTTATTCTCAGTGTCTCTCTCTCTTTGTCAGACGGTCCTCCCATCGTGGCGTCCGGCAGTCCTCAGGGCCACATTGCATTCTGGGATCTGGAGCGCCGCCAGCTGGTCACTCAGCAGAGACATGCCCACAGCACAGCCATCGCCGCAGCAACCTTTTTGCACGGAGAGCCGCTATTGGTCACCAATGGAGCCGACAACGCCATCAAGGTAAAACAAACAAACACACTAAAGCAGATGGAAGTCTGATGACGGTGAAGCGATGAAAAGCTCTGAGGCGAATCAGTAAACACAGTTTCCACAGTAATGGGGTCGTTTTTTAAAAGAGGTGGGACACAACCTTCTCTACCTTAAAGCTGACATAGAGCCAAGTCGGAGCTTTAAAATCCATCATCACTGGGCCTGGGTTTTAGTTTCAAAGTTTTCAAGTTTTATTCACTTTTTTCAATGTTTTGTAGTGAAAATTAGACGTAGCCCAACCACTAATCTGGATGTGGGGTTTCCTGCTTTGTGTGGACTAAATGAAATGAGCACTCATACAGCATTTTGGTCTCTTCAAGTTTAGGTTTTTCAGCCACATTATTTTGGATTCCTCATCTGTAGGTCGGTGATGGAAACTGTACCGTTGGTCACAGGAACAATCTCTTTTTGTTTTGGCTGCATGTTCAAACACTGTTGTTGAAGCCACATTCGCTTAGTCTGGCAGTTAGTACAGCCTCGAACAAGTACCAGAGCTCTGCAAGGACTGCAACTGTTACTTGAGTTAAATGTCTGTTAAATATGTTGCTATATTGACGGTGAATTACTTGCAACCGCTGTTGTCTGCCAGCCACCATGGTTAGCCACTGGGACTAACTAGCTTACCGCTACTTTCGCTATCACACTGGAAATTACATCCATAATCATTTCTACAGTAGCGCCCCTGAGAATAAGGTGGAAAGATTTTCCTTTTGACTTATTCTTTGTCTCTCTATTAAACTGTCTTCTGCCCCCACCAATAATAAAATAATAATACATTTTTTACAGGTATGGATATTTGACCAGGAAGGGGGTGGAGCCAGATTGCTGCGGAGTCGTCAGGGCCACAGTGCCCCACCCACCACCATCCGTCACCACAGCAACGATGGAAAAAACATCCTCAGTGCTGGTAAATAAACGGCATCATCATCTGCATAAAACAATTTATTTTAATGTATGTATTTGATCTAATTTTTTTTTAAATTGTTTTATTAAGTATTTTTTTTAAAATCAACTTCCCTTTATTCTTTGTTCAGGATTTTAAAACATGTTTTTCTTCATTTTTCTGTACATAAGTTACCTTTACCTACTTATTACATTTTTGGATTGTTTACATATTGGACATTATAGATATTTTCATTTTGTTTGTTCTGCCCCCTGCAGGTCAGGACGGGACTCTGCAGTCTTTCTCCACTGTCCACGAGCGTTTCAACAAGAATCTCGGTCACGGTCAGTTCAACTCTAATGCTGTGTGACCGCTCTGAATTTGATTTGATATCTATAGTAACAATTAATCAGGTTTTATGTAGTAGAAGAGGATATCTTTTTAAAATTTTAATTTCCTATTTAATGTCACCATGAATAAGAGAGCATGAAGGGATTCTACAGCTGCTTTTTTGACTTTTGTTTTGCATCAGTAGAAGCTGATTTTCTTTTTTAGCTAAATTGAGCCACCCCTCAGCCAATCAGATCAGGCCTCTTGGAGAAACTAGAGCAGAATAAAATCTGGATGATCTGAATGGAGTCTGGCTGTGTGTTTCCAGGCTCCATCAACAAGAAGAAGGAGCAGAAGAAGAAGAAGGGGCTTTCCTACGAGGAGCTGCGTCTTCCTGCCATCACGGCGTTCTCCTCTGGTGGGACTCAAACTGAACCCATACAGAACTCCATAGAGAAAATGTTCGATTGAAACAGCAGCTGATTGACACATTCTCTCTGTTGATTGACAGCTGCTGCTCGTCAGTCAGACTGGGACGGCATTGTCGCATGTCATCGTGGTCGCCTAGCAACCACCACGTGGAACTACCAGCGGTGCACCATGGGTACCCACCACCTGCAGCCGCCGGTCACTCGCAGGAACGCCATTGCTACGGTAATGCTATCATCACAACTGTTTCTCTAAGCTCCTCCCCCCACTCTCTGAGGGTCATAAGACATCCTGGCTATGTTCACAGGCTGTCGACATCACTTCCTGTGGCAACTTTGCTGTGATTGGCTCGTCGTGTGGCCGTGTCGACGTCTACAACCTGCAGTCCGGCCTGCACCGTGGTTGCTATGGTGACGATGAGAAAGGTGTGCTCACCTGTTCTTGCCTGTGATGGGTCTGTTCTGTGTCTCTCTGTGTCACTAACCTCAGACCCTCTGTTCCAGCTCACAGCGGGGCAGTTCGAGGCGTCGCCACGGACACCCTGAACCAGCTGACCCTCACAGCAGGCTCTGATTGGCTGCTCAAGTTCTGGCGCTTCAAGACCAAGAAACAGGAAGAACAGCTGAAGCTAAACGCTGCACCGGCTAGCATGCTGCTACACAGAGACAGGTAGCTAACAGTTAGCATGATGCTACATAGATACAGGTAGCTAACAATTAGCATGATGCTACATAGAGACAGGTAGCTAACAGTTAGTATGATGCTACATAGAGGCAGGTAGCTAATAGTTAGCATGACACTACACAGAGACATGTAGCTAACAGTTAGTATGATGCTACACAGAGGCAGGTAGCTAATGGTTAGCGTGACTCTACACAGAGACAGGTAGCTAACAGTGTCGTTTTGTTTATTTTATGTTAGCGGGATGTTGGCATTAGCACTGGATGACTTCACACTGCTGGTTGCCGACATAGAAACCAGACGGGTCGTCAGGAAATTTGCAGGTCACCACAGTAACATCAACGACATGGTGGGTATAGGAAAGCTAACACAGCTAACAAGCTGCTAATGATGTTCAACATGAACTAGCAGGCCAATAGACATCTCATATCTTTTTCGTCCTCAGACATTCAGCCCTGACGGCCGCTGGCTGGTCACTGTGGCGATGGACTGCACCATTCGTACCTGGGACCTCCCCTCTGGATGGTAAGAGTGGTGCAGTCCTCTGCTTTAAATTTTACTATCGTTCAGCTCATTATTGACGTTTGGATTTTTGATATCTCTTTACATTCAATCAGCACTTACACTTGCTCTGATGCTTCTGCTTTCAAATGTCACAACTTAAACTTGTTCTTCAGCAAACAGTTCGACTACATTCAGATCTCGTCATTTCCTCCACTCTGATCTTTCATGTCTCTTTCGATGACAGTTAAACTGCTTTTCTTACTTATCAACATTTCTGTTGCTTTTATTTCTTTCTCGACTGACAAGTCAACCACTTCCAGTGCTCACATACAAACTGACACTTTGACAGGGCTTCATCTTGAGACTAACATTTCAAGTGCTTTCAGTTCTCTTACTTTCGCTGAAACATAAACCACTTTCATGTCTTACTCATCAACTAACATGTCAACTGAGTTTTAGCACGCTGACACTTCAACTATTTACAGTGCAAACACTTTCTCTAACACTTGAACTGAAATACAAACCTTCATGTGTTACTCTTTAAATGTTGTTTTCAGTGCTGAAGCATGAACTGCTTTAATCCGTAACTCTTCAAGTGACATTTAATTACCTTCAATATAAACTGACACTTCAACTTACCACAGAGTTTAAACTCATATTTCAGCTTTTTTTAACAGAGAATTTATTTACTGAATTTATTTTGATTCTGTCTGAAATGTTGGTTTTCTTCTTCTCTCTTAAGTCTCATCGACTGTTTCCTGGTTGCTATGGCACCGGTGAGCTTGTCGATGTCGCCGACCGGAGACTTCCTGGCGACGGCTCATGTTGACAGTTTGGGCGTTTACCTCTGGTCTGAACCAATCACCTTTCAGGATTTAGTAAATCTGACCAGTTACCGTAGTCAAGCAGATAGTTTTAGACATTTTATGATATTGATGACATCACTGATCTGTGTGTTTGATTCATTGTCAGCCAATCACAGTGCAGATTTCCTCCCTCAGGACCAATAAGAGTCTGTGTGGACCTGTGGGGCTCCGCCCCCTCCCAGCTGACTACCAACCAGCTGTGGAGATGCTGCCTGGTGTCACAGTGGACGAGTCGGAACAGGAAAATATGTCAGAGGAGGTTGATGATGTGTATGAGTCAGCTGATCAGTTGGGGGCAGAGCTTGTGACACTGTCTCTGCTGCCAGAGTCTCGATGGAAAAGTCTGCTGCACCTGGACGTCATCAAGGTGAATCTGAGTCCTCCGAGCTGATATGGAATCAGTTCTGACTTCATATTAAATAAACACAGAGCTCCTCCCATATATGTTTAAAAAAACAAAACAGGAAGCAGCAACTAGAGGAGGCGTGGCCTTTCACTGCTTTCATCTCTGCACTTACACAGGAGCGTAAACTGGTCATCTAAACAATCTGAATGGACTCATTTTTTAAATAAAATAAAATTGATTATTGATTAAATTAATAATATTAATGATCAATCAATGTTTGTTGTTTGTAGAGGAGGAATAAACCTGTAGCACGCCCTGCTGCTCCAGCTGCTGCTCCCTTCTTCCTGCCAACAGTTCCTGGTCTCACACCTCAGTTCATGTCGCCCACGGCAAACCAACAGGAAACACAGGTACAGCTTTTATTTTTAAAATCCTGTTTCCTGCTGCTGACACTTCCTGCACCTCAACTTAAACCCCAGATTTGCAGCGATGCCACTCAATGTTAATAATGTTAATAATAATATGTTGTTCCAGTCGAAGGTGTTGAGTTGGGGTTCGTTGTCTCAGAGGTCAGAGTTCAGTTCTGCGCTGGAGTCAGCTCTTCAGTCTGGATCTTGTGAGTATTTATTTACTTTTCAGTTCTCACTCTTTTAATTTCTTCCGTTTTTTAGAACATTTTTGAGGATTTCAAATGTTTTCTTGTTTATTTGTTTTTAAAAAGTTAAATTGCTAAATGTTAAAGCTATTTCATCATACTTAATAAAATTAGGAATATTTTGTACTACATATTTTGGCATTTTTTGTTAGTTGTATTCATAAATCTATTCTTGTTAAGTGAGTTTGTTTAATTAATTTAATTCAATTTTTTAATTTTAACTGTTTATTAGCGTGTTGTAAATAACATTTGATTTAAATGAAATGCTTATTCATTATTAACTGAGAATAAAGAATAAAAATATTTTATTAAAATGAAATCCTTCAATTAAAAACTGTGCCTGTTTGCAGTCGATCGCCCGGTGCGTCTCCTGAAGGATTGTGGGCCGGCGGCGCTCTCCATCGAGCTCACCAATCTGACGTCAGAGGGGGGCGGATCCAGCAGCCTCCTGTATGGGTTCATTAACATGATTGCCAGCATGTTGGCCAGTGGGCGGGACTTTGATCTGGCTCATGCATACCTGGCGCTTTTCTTGAAGGTCAGCCAATCAGAACGTAGCAGAATCACTTTGAACTAGAAGCTTCAGCAAATGTTTGACATCATCTGTCTTTTATTATGAAAATGTATCCTCGGTTTCCTGTTTAACGTTGTTTTTGTTCTGTTTTTCAGCTCCATCTCCGCTTGGTCTCACAGGACTCTGTTGCCATGGCAGCGTTGCTCCGCCTCTCCTCCCGTCTGGAGGCAGGGTGGGCGGAGCTACAGGCATCGTTTGACCAATCACTCTGTCTGCTGTCGTACGCTAAGAGTGCACTGCTGTGACACACACACAGTTTTGTATTTTTATTAAATTTTGTTGGATGTTAAATTTTCCATTTTGTGTTTATTATTTTAATAAGTTTTTAACGTGCGTTTTTAGGTTGTCTCATTTCAAATCAGCTGGTTCAATTTATTACAGATCAAACAGCTGATCAGTTTGTCCACCAGAGCCATCAGACAAAAACTCATGCTCACTTATATTACAGATATTATGTATAGAACAAAAGTCCAGAATGTAAACGTTTATTTTATTAAAAAAGAAAAGGAAAAAAAAACAGTGAAACACTTTTGGTTTGTCAGAAAAACAGAATGCTAACAAAATGTTGTGCTGCTGCTCCTGATTACTCAGACAGCCAGAGTTTGAAGGTTCGGTCGTAGGAGCTGGTTGCAATCAGTTTGCCGTCAGGTGACACATCGACGCCCATCACCTGAAAACAAAAACGGGTACACGTTAACGTACCTGATGCGTCTCCACCAATCAGCAGCGGTGAACAGATCAATCATAGCACAGCGTTTGTACCTTCCCCTCGTGTCCTGCGAGCGTCTTTAACGGCGTCCAGCCAGGGTGACTCCAAACCTTCGCTGTGTTGTCGTACGCTCCGGTCAACAGGAAGTGGCCGTCTGTGGCTACACACAAACAGGAAACACGTACACAAAAGTTAGATGGAAAAATATGACAATATAACAAAACTTCTGAAATATCAAACAAAAATAAGAATTTGAGAGAACTAAAAAAAACAGTCATCTCAAAAGTAAAACTTATAACTTGCAAACAAATTATCTGTGTAATCGTGTAAACTATTGGTCTTTTACTTT
>JBBPCS010000729.1:10834299-10845932 GCA_037974645.1 Hollardia meadi | reverse complement strand
AACTCCCAATACTGTTACTTACTGGAATACTGAACTCCCAGTACAGTTACTGGAATACTGAACTCCCAGTACAGTTATTTACTGGTACACTGAACTCCCAATACTGTTACTTACTGGAATACTGAACTCCCAATACTGTTACTTACTGGAATACTGAACTCCCAGTACTGTTACTTACTGGAATACTGAACTCCCAGTACTGTTACTTACTTACTTAGCCAGAAAACATCAGAGGGAAAACCAGAAATATTTCCTCCATCAAAACTGGTTCATCTGTACACTTAGCATAGCTTCATGTCCCAATATTCTGTGTTTATGTCATACTACAGTGTACTGTTAGATAATGATGTAAATAATAATCGTTAACATTATTAGAATGTGTCCTGATGTTTGTGTTTGTTGTAAACAAAGTGACAGAAGAAAAGATGTTGAGGAGGAAACCGACTCGTCTGGAGCTGAAGATTGACGACACAGAGGAGTTCGAGAGTGTCAAGAAGGAGCTTGAGGTTTGAGTCACTTAATCAATATCATTACCAATCAATACTGTCAATATAAATCAGTACCAATACTGTCATTATCACATTATCAATTAATAGTACACCTGTCAGTGCCAATCATTATTGTCAATATCAATCAGTACTGTCAACAATCAATACTGTCAATATCAATCAATACTATACCAATCAATAGCAACCAATACTGTCATTATCAATTAATAGTACATCTGTCAATGCCAATCATTTTTGTCAATATAAATCAATACTACACCTATCAATATCAATCAGAACTGTCAATATCAATCAATACTATGCCTGTCAATATCAATCAATACTACACCAATCAATATCAACCAATACTGTCATTATCGATTAATAGTGCACCTGTCAATGCCAATCAATATTGTCAATATCAATCAGTACTGTCTATTATCAGTCAATACTGTAAATATCAGTCAATACTACATCTGTCAATATGAATCATTACTGCCAATATCAATAAATACTACACCTGTCAATATCAATCTATATGGTTAATATCAATCAATGTGGTCAATTCAATCAATACTACACCTGTCAATATCAATCAATACTATTGATAAAGGTTTGCAGGTGTGTCTGACAGAGCTGATGCAGGTTACCAGTTTAATGGATGTCAGGAAGTAGATGTGATGTGTACAGAACCTACAGAGTAAAATGACAGTATGAAGCGTCAGAATGATGACATCATCATAAACAGGAAGTAACTCAGGATCACTTTAATGTGGAAAAACTTTTTTTTAACATTTAAAAAAGATTTTCTTTTGTTTCCAGAGCTAAAAAAAAAAAAATCAAACGTTTGAACGAATTGTTCAGCTCAAAATTTTGATTTGATTAATGAGAAGTATTTCTCATATCAGCTGACATGAAAATGTAATTTATTTATTTTTTTTTTAAATTCAGGCCAGGAAGCGTCAGCGAGAGGAGGCGGATTCTGGAGGTGGCATTGGCGGGGCTTCCGTCATCAGTGTTGACATCATCGGGGGCGGAGCCTCTGCCTCAGCTTCTTCCTCTACAGGGGCGTCGAGGGCGGAGCTTATCAACGAGCGAATCGGCTACAAGCCGCATCCCAAACCGGCTACACTGCCAACCTTATTTGGAAGTTTACAGTTTTAACAAAATGTTCCATTTCTGTTCTTGTTTTCTCAGAATGTAAAGTGTTTTATGACATGACGGGTTTGAATCTTTCTGTACAGTTTCAATAAAGTTGATTCAAACACCACAACTGAATGTTTCATATTATATTAAATATTGAACATTTGAAGTTGAACAAAATAAAATCCTGACATTTCTCCTTTTGATTAATGATTTTCAAAATAAAATGTTCTAGTCTCTTTACATGAACATCAACGATGAAATCCTTGATTGTTGTGTAGAAAGTCGCACAGTGATTGGAGATCACTTTCTTGGAGAGAACACGAAGGTTTGATACACGAGAGTTGGCTGAAACTTCTCGATCAAAAGGAGGTTTTTAGAGTTTTAATTACTGATACCGAGAGCTGGGCTCCTGAAGAAAAATTTAGCTTTCAGGAATATTCAGTTTATTGAGGACATCACTGATTACCACAGGACTCTGAAGAATAAAGGTGAAACTGATCTGAATTCATTATTAATCTCTTCCTGATCAGTTGATTTTTGAGCAGACAATGTTTGTATTTCAGTAATTCAGGGCCAACAATGTGTCACCCCATTAGATTTATTTCTGGCTTCCAGTAGCATTTTATCAGTTTGTCTTGTGGCTTGTAGGTCAAATTTGGTACAGAAGAGGAATTGGGCCACATATGAAAAATGTATTTGAGTAAGGGGCATGTGAATTTTTTTTAATTTTTTTTTTTAGTTCTGACTTTAATCTCAATTCAATGATTTTACCCAGAATTCTGAGATTTTTTTTCGCAAATAAAAATGCTGAGAAACAAAAGTCAGAATTCTGAGATAAAGGTCAGAACTTTCTTTCATCTTGTTTTAATAACATTGAGGAAAAAAAGTCTGATCTATCATCAATTTGAAATATGACTGATAGGTTTAATCCTTCTCTGACATTCTAAGCACCAATTAATCTCACAAGTCACCTGCCGCTGACCGTACATTGATAAATACATCATGGCGTTAACGCACAGCTAGCCAACATTAGCTTGTGAACCAGTTAAAACAAGAACAATGACTGCCATTTAATGTTTTTATACTAGAACAAAAGCTGCCTGAAATGATGTCACACGTCAGGTCTCTTTGTTCGTATGATTTATTATCATAATAAATGCTACGATAGTATTTTTACAGAGTTTAAACAAATATAAAAGACAAACAGATGATTAGTGTTCAAACACAAAAACCATAAAAACAAAAAAACACTGTAGAAACATCTTGAATTTATTTACAGTAACAGTAGGCAGCGGTCTGACATCATTAACATTTCAGCTCCGCCTTCACACAGTCCAGGAAGCAATGCTGACCAATTTTTTTTTAAATTGCAGTTTATATATATTTATATTAAACTTTCTCTTTTTAAACATTTTCAAGTGGTCCAACTTAATTCAGTTACCATGACAGCCAGGAAACATACGGAGTAAGTGCTGATGATGTCATTTGTTTATTTTTTAAAAACTGTTTTGGAGCCATTTGATTGGACAAATTTTTTTACTTGGGTTTAAAAATAATAATAAAAAATAAACATGGATTAAATTTTGCTTTTATAAATTTAAAACACTTATTAAAGCAAAAAATTTTACTTCCTATTTTTATTAAATAAGATTTGTTTTTGCTTGTTTTGTTTTATAACTTTTAGAGGCATCTTTTTTTAATTCAACAACTAAACACTTAAAAGAACTGATGTGTCTTTTTTTTAAACAGGGTGGGGTGGGCGTGGTCTATGTGATGATTGATGGCTTGTATTTCAGAATAAAGGTCAGTTTAGTCAGTCAGTCACAAAAATTTGCAAAACAAAACAAAAAATCACATGAAAATAAAAATGTAATAAATAAAAATAGAACCTGAAGATGTAAAACAATAAAGAGTTGATGTTAGTGTTAAAAGCATTTAGTGTTCATGCTGTAGCCATGTTTACAGTAGTGACAGGTGGTGTGGGGGGTGCTTCATAAGCAGGTGAGCCTTGTTCTGTCTGATCTGAGGTCAGTCATCAGTGTTTCCTCCATCAGTTTAAGCCACCACACACACCATAATGAGGAGGAACACACACACACACACACACACACACACACACACACACACACACACACACACGCAAAGACGGTCAGCTGATCAACATGTAAACAGGAAACAGTTTGGCTCAAATACAACAGGAAGCTGTTTGTTTGTTTGTTGGTTCATTAACTGGCTGAAGTGTGTGACACTACAGTCATGCTAAGCTATTAGCTCCACTTCACCAGGCTGAACTTGTGTGCTTGTGCTTCCTGTTTGAGTGATGCGTTTTTAGTTCCTGTAGAGTCAAATGAGGTCATCATCTTGACTCAAGTCTGATTTTTTAAAGTGTTTTCAGAGGCTAAAATAGCTAGCTACATCCATGCTAACCTCTACGCTTTATTAGCAGCTGACAGTAGTGTTTGGTCCTGTTTACATTAGCTAAATGCTAACTGTCTGCAGCACCAACAGATTAGCATCAATATTGGGGAATTGCACTTTTATCATTAGCATTTCTGTGATTTTAAAGATTAAATGTGTCACTATGTTGCGTTTTGTTATTCTAACAGACGTGCTCAGTGTGTGCTTACGTGACGGATGGAAACTTTGGTCTCTGAAATGTTTGCACATTTTTTGGTTTAGTGTTTACCAAAACGTTTAGCGCTTTAAAAAAAAAACATCTTTAGTTTCTGAAAAGACATGCCCACCTGCTGACCACGCCCACTAACTAACCACGCCCACCCCCGAACAAAAAAAAAGGTAACTCGTCTCTGCTGAGGACATCACTGAACTTTCATCGTCTCTCTGGCTCTGATGTCATCACGTTTTGATGGCAGTAAGGTGTGCGATGGCGTCATCACTTCCTTTTGATGGTGGCGAGGTGTGCGATGATGTCACCACTTCTTGATGGCGGTGAGTTGTGTGATAAGTCATCACTTCTTCTTGATGGCGGCGAGGTCTCGCTGCAGCTCAGAGAACTTGGGTCGGTCTTCAGGGTTGTACTGCCAGCAGCGCTGCATCACTTTGTACACGTCGTCAGGGCAACGCTGAGGACAGGCCATCCTGTAACCTAGCAACCAGGGGAGAGGGAGAGGGGTCAATGTCACTGTGCGAGGTTACATCAAACAAAGCAGAGAACGTGAGAACCTTGAACCAAACGTTCTATAAATGACTAAAATGATCAATCAATTATCAAAATGGATTATTGTTCTGATAATCTGCTTTTTTCAATCATTGATTGATCGATTTGACTCATCTTTGCAGCTCTGATATCCATCTCTGAATCTTTCCCTCAGGAGTTCTTATTACAACAAGAATGATGAAAGAACATTTTAGAGTAATGAAAGAATGAACTGTTGCTTCATGGATACATTTTACAGTTTATTCATGTGATTATTGAGTATTGATCACTTTGCGGTTTATGTTTTAAGCCGTTTAAATTCAGTGACATCTACGTCTCTGATGATGATGATGAAGAGCAGCTGGTGGACAGGTTCACAGGTGGACTCCTCTTCACTCCCTGTCTTTACCTTTCTCCACCTGTTCTCGAGCCTGCTGATTGGTCATCCCAGGATAAGGACACACCCCCAGACTGAAGGTCTCCCACAGCAGGATCCCATAACTCCACACATCGCTCTCTGAGCTGTAACGACCTGCAGTAGGCAATCATAGAGCAGGAGACACCAGCCAGCAACAACACAGTGACAGACATGAGTGACCAATCACAGTAACAGATGTGTAAACAGGTTTGTATCATGGTATAACCAGGTAAGACAGGTGAGGTGTGAGACAGGTGTGTCACCGTAGTTCAGAGCCTCTGGAGCGGTCCATTTGATGGGAATCTGTTTGAGTCCAGATGAAGAATAAATCCCATCATCCTCCTGACGACTCATCCCAAAATCACTGATCTTCAACACACTGCTGTCTCCAACCAGACAGTTCCTCGCTGCCAGGTCCCTGACAGACAGACAGGTTCACACAGACAGACAAACAGACAGAGAACGACCCCATGACTTCATGTTTTCATTTAGTGAACATGGATCAGCACTTAAAACAACAACTGAACTGAAGTCCAGTTGTGACAGACAGCTGAGGTGCAGGACTGCTACCACCACCACCAGTTTAACCAGCTCTGAACTGGAAACTGGTTCAGGAAGCTGCAGCTGCTCTGCAATAAAAGCCTTATGTGTCCAAACAGAAGGTAGAGTTGCCGTTTCTCTTGCGAGTTCGATCACAAGATCATCTGTTTATTCGCGTTACTCACACACGTTTATATTCACCCCAAACAGCCAGAATACTTAACTGTGCATTAGCAAGCATGTGTGTGTGTGTGTGTGTTTGAAGTCAGCTCAGCCTCAGCTCAACTCTCAGCAGAGACTCTGGTTCTTTCTCTTCTTTCCCTCTCCTCTCTGTACATTCATAAAGTAAAGTTAAAAGTACCTAAAGACCCAACAGTAGGCACGTCCTTGACTCGCCGCTGCAGACAGGTTGAGTTAAGATTAATCCACTTTTTAATCCCAAAAAATTTAAAAAGTAAACTCTCCAGATCAGAGCAGAATCTGGTTGTTTCTTACTCCAGAAGCCCCAGCTCTGTCGCCGCCTCTCTCCTCCAGAGCTCTCCGGCTATCAGCAGCTCCTCACCACACAACACGCACAAATCTTCCAATGAAGTTCAATATTTTCAACTCACGCCAACACGTGAAAAATTAGCTTTGCTTTCTGTGGGAACACACCGTTACAGTGGTCAGCTGAGGTAGAACTTTAATTGTAAAGCCACAACAGAAAGCGTTATATCACAAGATCCCAGAATATCTGATCTTTACTGACTCTTGACATGAATCTGCTGATACAATCTTAAAATATTTTAGTTAAAGTAAAAGGTCACAAGAGTGGAATCAAAAGGAAAAAGTGTGAATTCCAGTTTAAAATGGGAGTTTAAACTGGTCAGAAAAGTCGAAACTCAGTGCCTCCGGAGCTGACCTGAGAGCTCCCGAACAATGATGCATTCACAGTCTGTCAGATATTGCAGTGCTTGGGCAGTTTGCAGTCAAACGGTTCTTATTTACCTGTGGATACAGTTCTTACTCTCCAGGTACGCCATGCCGGCAGCAGCATCGACAGAGAAGCGAACAAGCTGCTTCGTCTTTAACTCGTCCTTCTTCTTCCTCAGGAAGGACAGGAAGTCTCCACCTGACAGACATAGCGAGGGGTCACATGAACACAGCAGCTGTTAGAGACTGACCAATAAAAAACAAGAGAGGACGAACTGAAAGCAAGTCAAGTGTCAGCAGTGAATAAGCTCCACCCACCAGGAACCAGCTCCATGACGATGTAGATTGGCTGTCGCTGCGTACAAACACCAATCAGCTTCACGATGTTCGGATGGTCGTACTGCTTCAGGATCCTGCAGCCAATCACAGACAGGCAGCATGAGGCAGTAGCCAATCAGCAGCAGTTATAGTATGTTTTTCTTCTGTTTGACTGATGTACTAGCTGACGTATTGATTGATGTATTCATTGATGTACAGATTGATGTATTTATTTATGTACTGATTGATGGATTGATTGGTGTATTGATTAATGTACTGATATATTGATTGATGCTAACCTGGCCTCAGACAGGAATCTGATCTTCAGCTCTGGAGGTAAATCTTCTTTACACGTTTTGACAGCAACAGCCGTTTTGTCCCGCTGCAGCGTCCCTTTAAACACCTCGCCAAAGTTACCCTGACAACCAGCAGACAGCAAGGCATGATGGGAGATGAAAGCAGAAAAGGACATTGTTAAAAATGTTAAACACTCTATTGAACTGTGTAGTGAATTGGTGTCATTGATAACAGGAGGAAAACAGGAAACAGGAAGTGAGGTCACCTTTCCCAGCAGCTCCCCCAGCACCACATCCTCATGGTTCAGGATCCATTTCTTATCCTACAGAGAGAAAAACAAGCGATTTACTTCAGATTCACATCGCTTAGCTGTCATGTGTATGAGTAGAGTGTATCTGTATGACGTAGGAAGCAGTGATGTGTAGCGAGGACTCGTCTTTGATTGGTCAGAACTGATCATTGTCAATGTGAAATAAACACATCCTGCTGATTCCTCTCTCCTGATTGGCTGCTGACTTTGTTACTGATGAATAAATGTATAGATATATAAAGTGGTGGTTGCCTTGATGACGGGGTTGAGCAGCACGACTCCAGACTTCTTGGTGATGACCTGTTTGGTGGAGAAATGATGCTCGATGAGCTGAGGGATGGTGGAGAAGCCCGTCCCTTCAAAACGGTACTGACTCTACCAGAGAGAGAGTGAGAGAGAGAAACGTTTTAACAGTCAATCTTTTACAGTGCTGTGTCATTTCCTTCATTACAAATACACTGCAAAAAGAAGAAAGTAGATTCCATCATATATAAAAACTGTATATACGTACATCGGCATACTGGATGATGAAGTGTCGTCTCTGCTCGTCAGAAAACACCGACAGGACGTACTCGCCCGGTTTACCGTGACTCTCCCTCACCAGGAAGTCTCCCTGTTGCCGTAGTAACTCCTGAGCCTCTGTGCGGGGGATGGCGCCATGATACCACTCCTGCTCCGCCAGGGGGCGCTCCGAAGTTGGGATCACATCAAAGAACTGCTGCAGGGCGGAACACAGTAACCCACACATTCCAGTCTGAGCTCAAATTAACTTTATTGGCAAAAAAATATCATGACACGTGAGAGCATTACTGGATGATGTTTTAGTTAAGGGGGGACGGGGGTAAAAATCAGTTCACAGACGAACAGTATCCGTCATTGTCTCTGATTCAGACAGTAAAACTTGAGTTTTACAGTTTGATCACACACCAGGTGTTCACACGCAGTTCTGACTTCATAATCAGCTTGAAAAGTGTTTCATGAATACACCAGAGGTCAACAAGTGTCAGCTGACCCTCCTCCCAACAGGACAAACCGGATCAGAAGGGGCAAGGCTATGGTGAACTGGTGTTACGAGTAACAGAAACTACATCACAATTCTTACCGAGGTGGAGGAGCCCAGCATGGTTTTAGGAGACCGGATCATTCCGGCCAGAGAGTGACGCAGAGTGTCGAAGCGAGAGCTCTTCTCCTTCGTTTTATCCTGAAGATAAACACACACACACACACGATAATTCAGTCATAGTAAAACATCATCCAGCTGTTTTGACATTAAAGTTTAGGATTCTTGTAAAGAAACACTCCCTTTACTTTGAAAGGGCAACTCTTCCCGCCAGCTGTGTACTCCCCTCAGATCAGATCATAGATAAATCAATAATCAATCAATAACTATTTACAGTGGATCCGACAGAGCGAGCGTCATCCTCGTACGGCAGCGCAGGGGGAGGCGGGGGTGGGGGCGGGGAGGCAGCAGTGGCCATCTTGGCGTCCAGCAGGGCTTTCTGGGAGGAGAGGCGGGCCTCGGAGCCACGCAGTGATTGGACGGCGTGATGAAGCTCGAGGAGAGAGAGTTTCTGACTGAGCAGCAGGACGCAGCTGGAGAGGGTGAGAGACACACAAAGAGAGAGAGAGATTGATTGATTGATTGATTGATTGATCGATTGGAGAAAGATTCTTCTTGTTTCTTGTGATTCTTCTGACTCACTCGCTCTTCCTCTCTGTGCTCTGCTGACTCGTCTGGATTTTGGCGTCGAGGTCGTCGGCCAGCGCCTCCTTCGTCTGCAGATTCTGCTGAGTCAGGGCCAGTTCCTCTGTCGCCGACGACAACCTGTAAAAACAAACAAATACACACATAAACAAAATGTCGGAGAGGTACAAAATACAGAAGATGCAGTTAAACACATAAAAAAACACAACTGTGCAAACTCTTGATTTCCAAATTAGACACTTTTGTGATGAATGTATGAAAAATTTTCTGAAACATTTTGTGGGACGTTGACGAAATCAGTCATGAGTAAATCACAGGAAAAGAGAAGATGATGTACTGCAAGTAGGGCTGTCAAAATTGGCCAAAAATGACGTTCGAATATTCCTTCTAAAAAAACACACAGGTTTGAATATATTCGAATATCTATTTTTATAAAATATTCTATATTTTATGACCTATACTGCAGCCCACCACCAGGGGGCAATCAAGATGTTTTGGCTTCACTTTTATATACAGCAACAGGTAACAGTGTGGTTTTATTTTGTAGTAGCTCACATGGCCTGCAGGCTGTCGTCCGTCAGCGTGTTCCACAGGATCTCATTGGCTGGAAGGTTGTCCGTCTCATCCAATAGAGATGCATCGAACTCCACACTGGCCTCAGGAGTCTCCGGAGACCTGTTATCACGGTAACCATGAGACACACAGACACGCTGTTACCACGGTAACCACAGTATTAATGATGTCTGATGAGTGTTTTATTTCCTTACCTGTAGGCGTCAATGAAATGTTGGTACTCAGCCAGCGGGTCGATCTGCTCGACAGCTGCTGAAATCTCCTGATGAACCTTAACGATCCCCTCCGTCAGCAGACTGCTGATCTCACAGTACTCCTCCAGGATACTTTTACTGCAGTAATACACAGGAGAGTACACAGATACATCAGATGATAATATCTTTCATGTGTAAGCAGCCTGCAGCAGTCGCTTGCGGTGTGTCAGCATGTCAGGTAGCATGTCAGCGTGTCAGTTAGCACGTCAGTCAGCATGTCAGCAGTCATGTGACTCACAGGGCGAGTGTCATGTCCTCCTGCATCCTCTGCAAAGCGTCGAGCAGTGCAGGTGCAGCGCGGCGTCGGTGTTCGTCCTGCTGAGTTCGAGCACCGCACACCGCTAACACATACTGGTTGTGAAGGTTGTGGAGCTTCGCCGTCGCCTTGTCATAACGCTCGCGGGCACGCTCCGCCTCCCGGCCTGTGATTGGACAAGAGGTAAGTAACTTCAAAAACCAAAGTTTTCAAAAAAAGAAATCAATAAACTTTAAATAAAAAAAATTCAAGTTTAAGTTTGATAATTTTCACTTTTTTCATATATTCTAAAGTTTTAGTATTTTTGGAATGTTTGTCTGAAGAAAACAGTAGAAACCTTTAGCCAGAGCCTCTCTGTATTTCTCTTTGGCGTTGTTAGCATCGCGGCTCAGCTGACGATACGTCGCCTTCAGTTTGTCCAGGTCACTCCTGGTTACCTAGCAACAACAAAACAACAGGGTCACTGAAAGACGAGAGTCCACCCTCAGTACTTTATCATGCAAATTAAAGTTCAATGTTTATACTTTGAGTGACACTTCAAATCCTTTCAGGTCTTCACTTTCAAACTACAACAACATAACTTTAACTCCAACAACTTCCGCTGTTATTGCACAATTTATTTCAGCTGCTTTCAGGACTTATACTTCAGTTCAACTCATTTGTTTTTCCATAGACAATTTAAGTCTTTTCACTGCCAAAACTTCAGATTAACCTTCCAACTCCTTTTGGATATTTGAATTTCGATTTCAGTATTCAAGTTATTGCACACGTTTTAACTGTACACTTCAGCAGTAAGAAGAAAACAGTTGATGTGGTTGAAATCACAGTATGCATCTGTATTTCCCAGCATACCTTGTGGTTGTGGCTCTCCAGCTGCTGATGAAGACTTTGGTAGCTCTTCTTCACCTGCTGCTTGTCACGGATCAGCGTTGCCAGGCGGTGCAGAGGACCAGAGTTCAGATCATCAGCGTGACTCCTCATAACTCGACCCAACGCCTCCGTCTGACGAATCACCTGAGACCACGACTAACACACACAAATGGGGTTGTTTGTTTGTTTGCTGTGTTTTCTTCCTGAAAATAAATCTCATAGTGCATTATAACAACAGCTCAGTGCCACACAGCAACAATGGCTACGAGGAGAGAGGACGAGTCTACGGTCATGTCAGTGTTTTCAGATTTGAAAGTCGAGCTGAAATGAAAAATGTCTTTGTAACCCTTTTAGATCACATCCCTGGTCGTATTGTGCACCAATTTAAC
>JBBPCS010000729.1:10782907-10800166 GCA_037974645.1 Hollardia meadi | reverse complement strand
CACACACTCTTACTTAGCAGGCTACTGGCAATATGGTGGACAGTGACTAAGCAGCACGGCAGGCACACAGTTAAAATGTCTGTAGGAATTATTTATACAGTTATTCCTGCTTTGTAAATTCTGAACATGGCTTGAGATATTTCCAGAACAATGTGATGTCTTGTTTCTGACTGTCTACCCATGACACTGGTGCTCGTAAACTAGCCATCAGATAAGTAAACACTGACAGATTACATTTAAATATGATGAATGTAACTCTTAATAATTATTATCTGCTTTTAAGGCCTGCAAAGCTCAAACTGGGGTCATTGTCATGGAACCAAAGCAGAGTCTCAATGCCTGATACTGAACTTTATCCGACTTCTTTAATAAAGTTTTTCATGCCCACTGATAAACTATGCAGCCAGAAATGCCCTGATTAATCCAATATACAGTCTTCAAACACGCCTATTTGCTCCCCAATCTCTGCCCCTCAAACATACTTTATACAGTCAGTTATAGAGTCTTGTTTTGTATGTTTTGTTGTGCGTGTGGACCCCGGGAAGAGTAGTTGCTACATTAGTAGCAGCTAAGAGGGATCCAAATAAAGAATAAAGTTTCAGTTTGAACTGGTCTCTGAGTTTCCTTTCTGTCAAACAAACAGAAAATCTAAAACCCCACTAAAGTGTCCATGTTTCTACTTTCCTTTATTCCCATTTTTTAGCAAAAATCCACATTTCTTCCCCTTTTCCACAAAACCCATCATATAGCGTAGCACCAACAGACCTATGGACACTTTATTTGTCATAACTGAACAGAACTGGACTGTTCCATTTTCCACGAAATACTTGTTGCTATAATCTTTCCCCATTCTTAACTGATATTAATCAATCTATTAAAATATTTTTAAACCATTTGTACATCATTATTCCAATTTGATATAACTTGACCATTAACCCTTGAAGCCACGTCATGCCATGCGTGTTTTGCACCCTTTAATTTTCCTTCAGTTACCATACTTGTCCCATTCTTTAAGTGTCCCTCTTCCATCTCTGTCATCTTGTACTCTTTCCCTTCCTTCTCCTATAGCTATTTCTGAATACAGTGATCACTGCCTGTAGTGTTTCCTTTGAATCCTGCGACGCTAACGTGAGATCTGTTGCTGATTCTCTACCCTCGTGCCCGATCCATCATTTAAACACAGAGTTCCAATTTCTCCATTGAAATCATGGTGTTCACCCCAAACCTTTGTTTCTCTTTGCATACAGTACGTCCATATCTCTGACCGTAGAAGGAACATTAAAGCTCATGCACCCTGCCATCTCTTTTTCCAGGAAGCACTTCATCTTTGAGTTGTATCAGTATTGACTGGCTGTCCAATTTCTCCCTGTTTGCAGTTTCATAGCTTTCTCTGTTTGGCACATTTACCAACAAACTGCCACCAATGTTCTCATTAGAACCCATGTTCCCACTAGAACCAATGTTCCCATTAGAACCCATGTTCCACTAGGACCAGTGTTCCCACTATAACCAATGTTCCCACTAGAACCAATGTTCTCATTCGAACCCATGTTCCCATTAGAACCCATGTTCTACTAGGACAAATGTTCCCACTAGAACCAATGCTCCCATTAGAACCTATGTTCCATTTGGACCAGTGTTCCCACTACAACCAATGTTCCCTCTAGCAACTATGTTCACACTAGGACCAGTGTTCCCACTATAACCAATGTTCTCATTAGAACCCATCTTCCCATTAGAACCCATGTTCCACTACGACCAATGTTCCCACTAGGACCACTGTTCCCAGTAGAACCAAGGATTCCACTAAAAACAATGTTCCACTAGGACCAATGTTTTGAACACGTTTTGAAATGCTTTTGTTGAAATGATTTAATAACCTACAGATATGTGACGACACATTAACAACAGTCCTGCATCATCTTTTATTGATAATCGCTGAAAACTAATCTGTAACGGCAGCAGACAGACAAGTGTGGGGGATTTTGTTTTGAAAATCCCTTACAGGAAATGTTTCGTGTTGACTCGGTGCGGCTTCTGCGAGGTATCAGACCGGAAGTCCACGTCAGAACTCAGAGGAGGACTGAAGCCAAGTCAAACCCGAACTGAACCGGTCTAGCTTTAAACTCGTTTTAAACTAAAACGTTTCTTTTCTTGTGGACACATCATGGCGGACGAGGCCACGCGCAGGGCCGTGTCGCAGATTCCGCTGCTGAAGGCGAACGCGGGGCCGCGGGACCGTGCGCTGTGGCCGCAGCGGCTGAAGGAGGAGTACCAGGCGCTGATCCGCTTCGTGGAGCAGAACAAGGCGGCTGACAACGACTGGTTCCGGCTCGAGTCGAACGCGGACGGCACACGCTGGACTGGCACGTGCTGGTTCATCCACGAGCTTCTGCGCTACGAGTTTCGGCTCGAGTTTGACATCCCTGTGACGTACCCGGACACCGCGCCCGAGGTGGCGATCCCGGAGCTGGACGGGAAGACCGCAAAGATGTACCGCGGCGGGAGGATCTGCCTGACCGACCACTTCGCGCCGCTGTGGGCCCGGAACGTGCCACGCTTCGGCCTGGCGCACCTGATGGCGCTGGGACTCGGACCTTGGCTCGCGGTGGAGGTCCCGGACCTGATCAGCAAGGGGCTAGTGGTCCACAAGGAACGGGAGCGCGAGGCGGCGGCGGAGTGACGTCACCGGACGAAACACCGAACACTGAAAAACTGAACATGAGGAGCTGAAACTGAGTGAAAACTGTGTTTTCAGTCAGTTATGTTTAATGCAGAGAAAAAATAACAGAGTCCGGTGGAGAGGTCAGTAATACTGAGACCTGACTGAGTGGTGGATCTGCAAAAATTAACAGTCTGGTCACCAACATGCAGCCATCCATGACTTTACATGAATTTAGTGACACCGACCCTGTCTGTCAGTGTTGTGGGGGTAAACATCTGTGTTTGGAGCTGATATAAACTGACATTTATTTAGAATTTGATTCTTATAATTCTGTCAGTTTGTTTGGTGAGAGCAGCAGAAAGAAAACACTCTGAGGTTTGATTTCAGGAGAAAATAAAGTGTTTTGGAGAGAAACTGGAGTTTTAACTACTGAGTCTTATTTCACAAAATTATTCAAATATATATATTATTTATAGAGGCTGATTAATCGGCACCGATAGGACGTTTCACAAGCTCTAGGTATCAGCAACATTCAGCTGATAAATAAAAGAACCGTAACCAATGCAACAAAAATGAAAATATTCCGGATATCAGTTTCAACTGTAAAGACTCAATGATCTCAAACATTTTGTCTTTTATCATTATCATTATTATCATAATGTGAAAGATGTTGTCTGAAGGAAGTTTCTCACACGTAAAACCAAAAACCAGCACCACGTCTTTCTCTTTTTTGTTCACTCTCTCTTTATTTTGTCAGTCACGTTTCCTCAGTACACCTGGATAAGCTCCGCCCACTCTGCTGGAGGCCACACCCCATTTTCCTGCACATTGCTAGGTGAAGACTTCCAGTCCCAGCTCCTCACCGGGACGCTCCAAGTGGCGCCATAGTTCGCCATTATGTAGTCGAGCGTTTCGCACGGAACGCGAACTTTCAGCTCCAGAAGCTCCGCCCAGCAGAGCGAAAAGCGAGGGAAGATGTACCTGAGAGAAAAAATAAACAAAAATCTTTATAAGAAAAAGATTAAAATTTTACTAAACACATTCATACACGTGTTTTATTAGCTGTTTGTAACTCTTCACACTTTACTCTCTTCATCTAAGTTTTATTGCTTATATTTTATCTAACAGCTGCTGGAGGCTGAACTATGAAGCATGTTGGACACAACCAGTCAAAGATAATGAGTACCAAGACTTCATAGTACAGCCCTCAGATTTGACTGTAGAAATAATAAATAAAAGAAAAAAAGAAAAAAAATGTGATTAACTTGAACTTTCTGCCACTCTTCGCCTGCGTTCCTCCGTTCCACACAATGTCTCCGTCTTCGTAGAAAAAGAAAATGTCCAGTTTGACGTCATCACTCAAAAAGGAAAGTTCCAGACTGTCCTCCACCTGCACTTCAAAAGAAAACAGTTTCAGAAATTTGTGGTTAAAAAAAAGTGTTAAAAAACAAGAATAAAGAATATAAAGTTTTCACCTTTCCAAACTTGTGTTTGAGTGACAGACCGGCATCTGTGAACGCTGCCACAATGTCTGACCTGTAGTCTACGATGAAAATCCCGATGTCGACGTCACGACTGTACGAGATAATACTGCACTGCCTGAACCAGCCTGTGTGGGGCGAGAGAGTTATTCCCGTGCATGTCCTTAATGTTGTAATGCTACTGTAATGCTAACAGGCTATGTTAGCATGTGGTTATTCTGCCATGTCAGCATATAGTATACATATAGTAATATATCTGTGTACTCTAATGTCGGCATATTATATGTCATTTTACTATAATGTTAGCATGTTGCAGGCCTATATCGTTATACTGTGATGTGAGCATGTTATGTCGTTATACAGTAATGCTAGCATATTATATGTTATACTGTGATGTTAGGATGTAATATGTAGTTATACTGTGATTTTAGCATGCTATATATATCGCTATTATGTAATGTTAGCATGATTTATGTTGTTATGCTGTAATGTTAGCGTGTTATGTCGTTACACAGTAATGTTAACGTATTATATGTTGTTATACTGTGATGTTAGGATGTAATACTGTATACCGTTATACTGTAATGTTAGCATGTTATGTCGTTACACAGTAATGTTAACATTTTATGTTGTTATACTGTGATGTTAGCATGTTACATCATTATACTGTGATGTTAGCATGCTATAGATCGTTTTACTGTAATATTAGCATGTTATGTCGTTATACAGTAATGTTAGCATGTTCTGTCGTTACACAGTAATGTTAACATATTTTATGTTGTTATACTGTGATGTTAGGATGTTATATGTTGTTATACTGTAATGTTAGCATGCTATAGATCGTTTTACTGTAATGTTAGCATGTTATGTTGTTATACAGTAATGTTAGCCTATTATATGTTGTTATACTGTGATGTTAGGATGTTATATGTTGTTATACTGTAATGTTAGCATGCTATAGATCGTTTTACTGTAATGTTAGCATGTTATGTTGTTATACAGTAATGTTAGCCTATTATATGTTGTTATACTGTGATGTTAGGATGTTATATGTTGTTATACTGTAATGTTAGCATGCTATATATCGTTTTACTGTAATATTAGCATGTTATATGTCGTTATACTGTAATGTCAGCATGTTACCCAGACAGGTGCCGCTGCTGAGCCAGAAGGGGATGCCGAGGTGTGCGAGTATTCGAGCGGACAAATGAAGCAACGACTTCACTTTCCTCCGAAAATCCACGGCCTCCGGAGACGAGTCATCAGGGTAGAGCTACAGTTACATACAAAGAGATTGTTTACAGTTTTCTTTTCTATAACATTTAAACAAATCATTACATGTGACAAAACAATCTGAATTCAAGGTCCACTTTTTAAATCATCTCATGGTCTTCGTTATGGGGTTGAAAGCTCCAGTAAAATCTAGCATGTGGATGTAGAGTAAATACTATTTTGTCTAGAACAAACTTCAAAATGATTGTTTTTGTTTTCAACTGTCCTTTTTATTTAAAACTTTATTTTCCTGTTTATGACTTTTAAACATTTTGTTTATTTTCAAACTTTTTGTCACTCTCTCTAAATATTGTTAATGAAAAACACTTTGTTTGATTATTGTCTTTTTTGTTTGTTTTAAAATTATGTGACAAATTGTTTGGTTTTCTTTTTCTGATAAAAATATTTGTACCTTTAATTTAACTTTTTTTAATTTCAGAAAATGCTTTGCATTTTTAACTGAAGCTTCTATTTTCAAACGAAGCTTTGAATTCTGACGTCATATTTTATGACATCATCACACAAAAAAAATCCTCAATTTAAATAAAGTGATTCATCAGATCAGAAGAAGAGCTGAATGAATACATATGGTACATTTTTTTAAAATAACTACTCCTTTCCTTTTTTCATTTTCACAACTGGTTCATTTCCTCCCTTTCACAATAAAAGCTCTGTGTTCTATCTCACTTGCAGGAAGTTGCGGGCGTCACGATAACGACACTCCAGGAAGTGGGCATGCCGCTGCTCATACAGGAAGCGGGAAATGTTGCGCGGGATTCGAACATCGAGGCCATCCAGGACGGTCAGCACCAGCTCAGGCCTGCAGGGGGCGACCACATAAAACAAATTTAATACATAGAAATAATATTTCACGGGAAGCTATGAATCAGAGCTGCTCATTCAGCTGTTCAATTTCAGGTTTTAAACCTGGAGTGTGTCCTTCACCTTCAAACCCTTGCCAAATAAGTTCACACAATGATGATTAAGCTGATCACCGCCAGATAAATCTCTCTGTATTTCACAGTATACTGTGTTTTTAAACCGATGCTGGTGGCGATTTTCCTGCGCTGGCTCAACGGTAGCGAAGCATTTTAGCAAAGATTGTTTTTCCAGAGCAGAAGAGGGGAACAAGCATAGCAACGGAGTAGGCTTCAGTATGAACTACAGGCTACAGCAATTAAAATATGTCGGAGCCTATGGCGTCAACAGTGTGATTACCGTCACTGCCAGAAGAGGGAGACAAAAGTTCTGCACTGCAGGTTTAATTCAGCAGCGAATGCAGCGTAAAAAAACTGAGATTATTGAGTTTAAACAAGAAAATATGAAATGTATGATTGAGCTTGTCTTGTTTTCAGAGGCTTTCACCTGTCATAAGCTCCAGTGTGGTGTCCGTAGTCGAGCAGTTTGAGGGGAGCGAAGCTTCTGTCCATGTTGGCTTTGAGGCGTAACGCTCCGTGCCACAGGTAGTTCCCGCTCCGCTCGTACAGGAACACCATCTGGGACAAAATACAAACAACAACAACCTGGACTAAATGAAATTCACTCAACGTGAAAATAGGAACCATGTAAACAACATTCTGTCAACAACCTGAGACGAAGCACACAAAAACAGCTGTAAACAAAAAGCTGTAAACAAGCTGTAAATAAAAAACTGAAAAGAAAAAAGCTGTAAACAAAAAGCTGAAATGAACGAATGCTTTGTGCTTCCATGTGGTTGAGCACGGTTGCTACAGTATGTTGTTGCTAAGTGTCACAGGTGATGTGGCCCCACCCACCTGGATGATGTAACCATGGAGGCGGAACAGAAAGTGCAGTGGGATCTCCTCTCCTGATAGGGTGTCCAGACTGGCCAATCGTGGGTCCTCTCCTCGCAGCTCCAGCAGGTCGAAGCCTTTCTGCTCTGCAGCCAATAGGAAGCCATGCTAACAGACAAAAAAAGAATTAGTAGAAAATAACAAAACTATAATTACCAAAAAAATAAATTAAATGATGGGATGACAATAAAACACTACATATAATAAAAATTTATTACATTTAAAACCACTTTAAGATTCTGTTATTTACCACTTTCTGTCAGGACCCTGAGTACATCACTTACATCATACTTCCACAAATTGGCGTACACTGCGAAGGACGTGATTGGCCGGCCGGTGCACAGGAAACTGCAGTGCGGCTCACGCACCATCCTATCACGCTGCCGCAAAGCATCCTGGGAGAGCAGCGTTAGTGCGGCGGTGTCGGCGAGGAACAGCGGCAGCCTGAAGCGCTGTGCCAACGCCAGAAACTTCTTCACCGTTTGCTGCAGAAACCAAACAGAGCAGGTTCAGTGTGCTAGCATCACCGCTGAGAGGACTGCTAAGAAACTGTCAGTACCCGACCCGTACCGGCTGCCCGACCCGTCCTGCACATGTGTGAAAGTGGTCCTTTCAGTAAAGCAAAGTTACCACAAATGTGCCTGTTCAAAATTAATCACGATGTGAATCATTGATCCGAAAACAATCCTAGTCAAACTAGAGCTTTAAAATCAAGATATTAAAATGTGTTTTAATCATCGGAAATTTAGTCCACAATTATGCATTAGGAAATTAACTGAAGTGATGATAAACCTTATTGAAATAAAGGGGATTAGCTATTTTTAACACAGAAGGTATTGCGAAGTGCTTAAAAACAAAATTAGGAAATTTACAATTAAATTTAGCAAAAAATTATCTGAATAGAAAAGATAAACAATAGAAAAGAAACTGCAAAATAAGGTGCAAACATCAAATTTTTTACTGTGTCTAGTGTTGTATTGTTTGACATGGACAAGCATGGATTAGCCCACAGTAACATGTCAGTGTTAAAAATGACCAGTTGGGATGGGCGGGAGAGGCGACCACGCCCACTTAGGAGACAGGAAGTGTGGACCATTTCATACCATTGGCATAAGTTGTAATGCATTATCTTTGGTTTATAGCATCTTTGGTGCTAACAATGCTGTGAGGATAGTGATGCTAACAGTGATGCTAACAGTACTGAGAGGACCAAAAACATGCTAAAAGTGGTGAGAGGACTGCTAGCACTGAGGCAAGCAGTGATGCTAAGAGCACTGAGAGAACGTTGAGGCTAACAGTGAGGCTAACAGAAGTGCTGCTGCGACGATGAGCGTTCACTCACCCATTGGACGTCGTTGGCGGTCAGGTGACCTGTTCGGCTCAGGATGTGAGGGCCAGGCTGCAGAAGAAAGGCATGTTGGGAAAACTAATGCTGATAGCGACCTTGGAATGAAGTTCCATATGGATTTTGGGTTACAGTATTCCAAAGTGGTGGATTTTAAAAGTGTAGTTTATAAAGGTTTAGGCCACCAGAGCCAACATTATCCATCATCAAAGTTTTTGATAGAACTGAGTTTAATTTAACAAAGAAAAAAACACTCAGCAAGCAGCAACAATTGGAAATCCATAAAAGAAAACAGAAACAAAACACAATAAAACTATAAGACAAATGAAGCAAGACTTCAGTCAGGGATTACGGTACATAAATATTCAAAAAGGTGTAGGGCTTTTAGATTTTTACAGGAGTTTACATATTTTTAGTATAACGTATGCAGCAATTAACATTTTAATATGTTCAAATCTGAATATATTGGTCATCATAAATGATCCAAAACTGAAAAGTGTCCCAAAAGGTCCTTGTTAAATTACAAGAGAAAAACAAATAATCTGCGGTTTCAATGTCTGAGTGAGAGAAGGTGCAGATATTAAAGTCTCAGTTTAATCTTTAATGTGTAAACCTCATTTTAATTCATTTCTTTGGAACCGGAAAAGAGAGGTAACTGATTCTTAAGTATAAATTTACTGGCGTGTTCTTGGGACCATTTCTCTTCACATGTGATGGGGGAAAAAAAACAACTGAACTGAGAGCAATTGATAGATTCTTAATTTTTTTGATCGAATACATCACATCCATCAATAACTAATGAAGTCTCTGGTGGTGGAATAACCTCAGAAGAATACCTTTAACTAAAAGAATCATTGTCTTAATTACTGTGTTATACTGCCTGATAATAAAAATATTATATATTAGAAAATAACAGATTAATAACATAACAGAAGACCAGATTCCCCTCTCATTGCATTCTCTGTTCAAAAAAGATCTTTTCCTAATTAATATGCATCTATGATTCTATGATTGAAAATCAGACAGTTCATAAATATTTAAGTCACACGCTAATAAGAAATCAATACCACCAAAAATGGTGGTTGTGTTTATTGTCGTCCACTGTGTCTCACCTTACTGACGTACTTCCTGTAGTAATACAGCTGGAACAGCAAGAACACGGAGCTGCTGATGATCAGCAGCGATAAAACGGCTGTCCGGTTCACACGAGGCATCCGGTAACACTGCACGGTAACCTGCTCCTCATGACGTCTAAACTGAAGCTGTCCGTGCGCGATTAGCGGCGGCAAAACCGCACAACTGAGCGAAGAAACACCGAGCTATCCGCAGCGTCAAGAGGCGCCACCATCTTTAAAACAACCAGAGGAGAGCGACGACCGCTTCCTGTTGGGACCTTCGCAGTAAAAGCACGGGCGAACCTTTTGTTCTCGTTTTTTCCTCAGCTTTAGTGGTGAAAAAAAAACAACACACAAACGAGGCAACACCGCCATCAAGTGGCGGTCCAAGAAAACAGCAAATCAAACTTAACAAATTAAGAACAAGGGAGGAATAAATTAAAAAAAAGACATAAAATAAGCAGAGTAAAGATAAACAAATTAAAAAGGTTATTAAAAATAAAGGTGTGATAAATATGAAATGTTTTTAAAATCTTTCTCCTTTTAATTAGAGTGAGATAATATAATGTTCGCTTGCAATTAATTTACATTTGTGAATGTGACATTTGGTCACAATATGAATAAAATGATAGGAAAATAAGTACTAGTTGTACACGACACGCTTGTTATTAGCAAGTGACACATGTAGGTGTGTGTTTATTTTATTGTTGGCCCATATATTAATATATGATTGGTTATTTTATTTCTCAACTTGTTTTTGTGCTGATGTGTGTGTTTTCTGTCTTGATTGATAAACTTTTATTTGAGATGTATTCAAAAGTCCTTTAATTTCTTGTTTCTTTCACACCAACTTAAATAAACCATTGTAGGTGTGTGAGGTGTGTGTGTTTGATGGTGAGATGGTGAACTTCTGAAGGAGAAAACTCAAGACACACACACACACACACACACACACACACACACACAGACAAGATGGCGGACCGCGGTAGCAGCAGCAGTTTGTCCACAACAAAAAGGCCGAGTTAGAACTTCTCCCGGACTTTGTGAAACAGTTCTCCCGCTCTGACAGGAGACATGAGCGGCCCCCGCCGCCTCTAACGGTTCGTTTAACGGCTCCGTGTGTTCCCCCGGTGATGTTCCCGTGAGTCCGCCACTGTCTGAAGCGGACTTGGGTCGTTTTCTCCAAACGGAGAAGGTAAGAACGCCCGTGCTGTTAGCTTAGCTCCATGCTAACCATTTGTTTTGGTTGGGTGTAGGTGTTTGGACGGGTCCGCGTACAGACTGGTGACGGTTGCCCGGTTTAACGGGATCTGAAGGAAGCAGAGGATGTTTGATTTACCGACAGACAGCAGATATATGTGAATGTATTGTGGGGAAAGTGACGGTAAAGCAGCGGGTCACCGTTAGCCGTACTGTATCGTTCAGCTAGCTAACAGAGCTGCTGCTATTGTCACAGAAACATTGTTACAGTGTACAGTTACTGTACTGCTACTACAGTACAACTGCAACACTACTGCACTACAACTAATACTGTCTACAGTCACTATATGGTACTAATACTGCCTATATTTAATGTACAGTACTACTGCAGTACTACTATTAATGTCTATAGTTACTGTACAGCACCATTGCAGTACTATTAACACTGCTTACTGCTGGTAATAGTACTACTGCTGGGTGTTACTTCCAGTATTACAGAGACTACATCTGCTGATATCATTACAAATCCTAATCAGACAGTACAACATACAACTGCATGAGTGATGACATGAACAAAGTGAACGTACTGTATATCTGTTAATACTTACACTACTTGTATGTGCAAGGCTGTGACTAATGCCAGTGGTACTTGTACAGCTAATACAGTTTGTGAGCCTTGTGATGGTGGATGAAGTACTGGTGGTACTACAGTCTGCTTGCTGTGTTGATATTATCACAGACTGCTGTACAACTAGTACTCTGTGACCGGACATTGTAAGTACTATATTTAAATTCAACCACAGAACAGATGTAACTTGGTAGTTCTTGTAGATAAGCCTTATAATTAAACAACACACTATGCTGCTCCCTCCTGTTTGTTAAAAGAGGACCGTCCCACCTTCTCATATAAGGTGCAATGGTTAGCGAGAAATGCATCACCTGTACGTTATGAAGCACAGCATACTGTGATTCAAAGAATCAAGAGGCTTCAATGTGGAGGGAGAAGCATGCATATAATATCAAGCACAGACAAAATTGTAGATTGTACAATGGTCTTTCGACAAGAAGAAGAAAAACAGTTTCTTTCGATACAGATATCCAATTTTGCTTTCCCATGGGTCTTAAAGGTGAGTCTGGTGTCTAGCAGGGCACGTACTGGTATCCGTCTTTGACATAAATCAGTACTCCACCTCTTTTAGGTTTCCTGTCTGTGTGAAAGATATTGGAACCATGCAGCGCTATCTCCAAATCTGAGACTTTCTAAGTGAGCCAAGTTTCAGGAAGGACAAAAATGTCAGGGCAGCATTTGTTTACCGGAGTGTGACGAAAGAGCATTTTAGGTAAAAGGCTCCTAATATTTAAGTGTAACAACCCAAGGTTTTGTCGTAATTTAAAATCATGCAGAAATGTCATCTCAGTAGGGGTAGTTGTGCAGGGGGTGTGTGGAATCTCAGGAGGCTGAGTGTTGACCTTTACAAGATTACTCAAAACAGGACTGTTTGGTCTAGAATTGAAACAAGACAGATGAGCACTCGGCCTGTTGATGACAGTAATTATACATGTATTTATTTAATGATATTGAGAGTCGGTGAATTCATTAAAATCTGTAGTAGACAAACAACATGGCCTACTTAAAAAGTATTACTAGTGTACTCATTTGAGGTAACAGTGATACATGATACAGAGTGCCCACACCTTAGCGCAGGTGTTTTCAGCCTGGATTTAGTGGGGGAAATCTGGATACAGCGTCAGAGAAGCTGCCCAGTGGCGCATTAGGTCAAAAATGTTCGACTTCCCGGGTATTGTGCGGCCCATAGAGCAAGCACACTAGAGATTTCTGCTGGGTGAGCCGTTAACTTCCGGTTTAGCCCTTTGCTAACTTTAATGAGGATAAAAAGATTTAATTGTGTGGCTCTTATATAGACTTTCAAAAATGTTATTGGACTGAATAGAGTCTGATAGTGAAATGAGTCATTTCGCGGGAGGCTGTGACGCTCAAAGAAATATATCCACCATTTTATTGCTGCGTCTTTCACAATGTAAGTTTATAGGAAAAAGTCTATTTGGGCCAGTGTGTGTCACGTGACACTGTACTTACACGGTTTAGCCACTATGTCAAATTGGCTTCAAAACCCAGCGCTGTTCCTGAGGGCTTGGTTTTCAGTGGTCAATCATTTCTGCTGCGGCTCACACATTGTGTGTGTGTGTGTGTGTGTGTGTGTCTGTCCACACAGGAAGTGTTTGTGCTGCAGGCTGCAGCCCTCTATCTTTTTACAGATACAGTTTACCTTTGATAATGATCAGTAATGATTATGGTGTGATTTTCCTTGACCCTCGATCAGATCAGAGAGTGCACCAGAGAAATCCTGCCCTTTCATATCTGTGGCATATTCTGCAGATGTAGATACTAAAACTGCAGTTAAGCTCTGGTGTGATGTAATGCTGCACGATATTGTACAAAAAAACTGACATTGCGATATCTTTTGTTTCTGTGATATGAAAAGACTCAGGAAATTTCACCAGATACAGTAAATGCAGTATGTTATTCATGTCCAGACTCAAAGTACTTTTCATAATTTTGGATACTTTAAAAGTATATCCTCTTCAAAACAAATCCCCCCCTCCTACTTCTTCCAAAGTCAGTTCAGCCCTTCCATGCCTCCACTTTCAGTTTCATGTATGTGCCTCTGACACCAGCATGGACAAGTGAGGAGAGAAGAGGTAAGAGAGTATTTAGGAAAAACAACATGTTTCTTGTATCGCAGTTGAGTTATTTACATTTAATCTACCATTTCTAACAATGTTAAAATATTAATTGTGCTTAATCTACATGGTGGAAGATAAACAGGCTCAGAATAAATGGACTTTCTTGTAAATTAGTGATGGAAAATGAAGAACTGTTTCCTTTTGTATCAAGCAGCAAATAAGTTGTAGCATTACGTGTTTGAGTTAATTTGCCTTACTTGACATTGCGTGTCCTGCAATGTGACTACTGCACACGGGCACATTGCGATGTTGATGCTGAAAGGATATATTGTGCAGCCCTAGTGTGATGTCAATGTTACTATCCACGAATCATTTCAGTTCTATTTTGGAAAAAATAGGTGAGACTCTGAATCTTTAGATGAGGCGCTGCTGGAGCTGCTTTGACCTGTTGATATGGGTGCGCAGTTGCACGACGCACGTGCAGAAAAAGTCCCTGAACACAAACCAACACGTTTGTAATGAAGTTTCAATCCAGCATTTTGGGTTGAAAAACTGATTGGTGGTCTGTTTTTTTTTCATGGCTGTAAATGCAAACATCATATTGTTTTAAACGCGTAGTATGAATACTTTGGACACCGTACCACTAACAGACAAATGGCTGTATGTTCCCTACGCTGTGTCCAGGGGCCGTCTGTCCCTCTTCAGGTCTCTGTTGCTGTTGGACAACACGCCTGCAGCATGTTGAGGACGTGGATCAGATGATTGACAGCAGAATGTTTTGTTTTCATGAGCTGAAACGCTGCTCCTGGAGTTTCACATGATGTGGCCTACAGTGATGGAAAAGATTTGCATGTTTCACTGATGCTGCTGGTTAAAAAGACGCTCTGTCTGCAGAAACTGTCACAGTCTGAGTGAGGACACTGTAGGCTGTCCTCTCTGTGGGACACACCCGCTGTCTGAGGGTTCACACTTATGTTAGACGTTCACTTGTGATGGTTAGGGCTCGGGTTGGGGGCTTCAGAATGCATTATGTCAGTGAGGGTCCTCACAAGGACAGAAGTCCAAATGTGTGTGTGTGCGAGTCTCTCAGTAACCCGGTCAGTCTGCTTGCAGCAGCAGCTGCAAAGCATTCTGGGAGCAGGAGGAGGAGGGAGAGGTAGACCCCCCTATCTCCTCCTCCATCCCCCTCGCTCTCTGTCTCTGCGTCCTGATTGGCTGCTTGTTCGCCCAGCTGACTGCCCTCTGTCAGACAGAGAGACAGAGAGAGAGAGAGGGAGGGTGATGGAGGCTTCAGCGATGGGGTGAGCTGCCATTTTCTCTTTCTTTATGCACAATCTGTTCATCTGTCATTCATGCTTTATTCATCCTTTCTCCTCTGTCTCTTGTTTTTATTTTCTGTCAGAGAGGGTGGGAAGGGGGGAGGATGGAGGGGCGATGAGGATGGAGGATGAGGAGGGAGGTGGTGTTTATCTTCTGTCATTGTCTGTTGTTCTCGGCTGCTTTTTTTCCCTTCTGGACAGAATTTATTTTGTGTTTGCTGTGATGGACAGAGAGAAAGAGAGGAGGGGAGGAAGGAGAGAGAGGGGGAGGCAGGAGAGAGAGGGGGGAGGCAGGGATGATGAGGGAGGAGAGAAGAGGGAGAGAAAATGGCCGACCGGTGATGGAGGATGAAGACAGGGAGGAAATGAAATATAAAAAGAAGATGAGGATGAAGTGGAGGATGAAGTGGAGGATGAGTTTTTGCTCTTCTGTTTTTTGTTGTCTGAGCTCATCCAGGATCAGACTGATCACTGCATCGATTATCACCGATCGTAGTGTGATTGATTAATAATGGATGATGCACACACTGTTCAGCAGGAAGATGTGAGGATGTGTGGTAGTTGTAGTTCTCTGTGGCTGAACTGAAGTACTGATGAAGTACTGTGTGTCAGGGATGAGTTGGTAAACTACTATTACAGTAAACAGTATTCTCACAGTAAATGGTAGTACTGCAGTATTCAGGGGCAGTGAAGCGAGCTTGTGACCTGGAGCTCATTGGTTCAGTCCCTGCTTCATTTTCCACCACCGAGGTGCCCTTGAGCAAGGTGGAGCTGCTGAGCAGATCAGATTGTGGTTGTACTGGTTGAAATAATTCCTCGAGTAACTTGATTACAAAAATTCTGTGATGCAAATTCTTTGCATCAAAGCTTTGTTTGAATCGTGTAAAGTGTTGGTGAGCAGGCATACAGAGATGTGTCAGATCAATGGAAAAGAGATGGAGGCGGCACACTGGTTTGTAATGATTAAATTCACTCATTACTCTGATGCTGCTGATTAATGGGGCTCAGCAGGCGGACATGTCGCTCCAGCAGAAACATCTCTAAATGCACAGTACGGCGCAGATTCTACAGATTATTTCTATAACATCGTAGATCTGATATTAAATTATATTACTGATGTTAAAATTTGCATAGGAATGTCCAGTTGCCGATCATCCCTTCAGTCACTGAATGATATATGATCCAATCACCAATCGGCAACAAGCCTAGATACCACACTTTGTTGGCATCCAACATCACAATGCTGAAAGACCAAACCAGGTCCAGAGTCTGTCCTTGATTGGACATGGACCCTGTTAGAGCATGAGGAAGGTTGAAAGGATCAACGACACACACACACAGGTTACAGTCTCGTCAGACCACAATATACATCTGTGTTTTACCTGACATCTACATGAAGTACACAGCAGTACCTTATGAAGTAATGTTACACTGCAGTACCTTATGAAGTAATGTTACACTGCAGTACCTTATGAAGTAATGTTACACTGCAGTACCTTATGAAGTAATGTTACATTGCAGTACATGATGAAGTACAGTTACACTGCAGTACATGATGAAGTACAGTTACATTGCAGTACATGATGAAGTACAGTTACATTGCAGTACCTGATGAAGTAATGTTACACTGCAGTACATGATGAAGTAATGTTACACTGCAGTACATGATGAAGTACAGTTACATTGCAGTACCTTATGAAGTACAGTTACACTGCAGTACATGATGAAGTACAGTTACATTGCAGTACATGATGAAGTACAGTTACATTGCAGTACCTGATGAAGTAATGTTACACTGCAGTACATGATGAAGTAATGTTACACTGCAGTACATGATGAAGTAATGTTACACTGCAGTACATGATGAAGTAATGTTACATTGCAGTACATGATGAAGTACAGTTACATTGCAGTACATGATGAAGTACAGTTACATTGCAGTACCTGATGAAGTACAGTTACACTGCAGTACATGATGAAGTATAGTTACACTGCAGTACCTGATGAAGTACAGTTACACTGCAGTACCTGATGAAGTAATGTTACATTGCAGTACATGATGAAGTAATGTTACACTGCAGTACATGTTGAAGTACAGTTACATTGCAGTACATGATGAAGTACAGTTACACTGCAGTACCTGATGAAGTAATGTTACACTGCAGTACCTGATGAAGTACAGTTACACTGCAGTACATGATGAAGTAATGTTACACTGCAGTACCTGATGAAGTACAGTTACACTGCAGTACCTGATGAAGTAATGTTACACTGCAGTACCTGATGAAGTACAGTTACACTGCAGTACCTGATGAAGTAATGTTACACTGCAGTACCTGATG
>JBBPCS010000729.1:10764253-10778040 GCA_037974645.1 Hollardia meadi | reverse complement strand
TGTGTGTGTGTGTGTGTGTGTGTGTGTGTGTGTGTGTGTGTGTGTGTGTGTGTGTGTGTGTGTGTGTGTGTTCAGGCTCGTGTGTCTCGTATTCAGCAGATAGAGAAAGACATCCTGGGACTGGGAGCTCGCCTGCAGGTAACTGCTGATACTGATGACAGCATGTTTACGCTTCACACTGACATCACACACATGTTTAATGACAGTCGTACCAACAGAATGAACAGACAATAGAGACATGGCGCCATTAAGCCCTGCCCACCACGGTCCTGGTAAACGGTTCACCTGTCTCCATTGATTTTGTGTAACGTGAAGGTGCCACCTTCTTCAATGCCTAAAACCTACTGTGTGGTGGGACGCAGTACCAACAGGATGAAGAACCCTGAACTGAGTTTTTAACCTGAAAAACTGAAACTTTAAGACAAAAGAGCAGAGCTGCCAACCTCTGACTTCAGCCTGGAGGGAAATTTCCCCAAACTGCAATGCACACATAGTCAGAGGTCGTTAGAGAAGTCAAACACTCAAGCAGAAGTACTTTTACTTTGCAAACTCCTCTTACTCCCCACGTTTTTGATTTAATGTGGATATGACTGGAACCTTTTAAACCTCAGCTGGTCTTCCTCAGGTAAAGAATTGAACACACCTGTAGTTTGTGATGAAATGAGTCATCATGGGACGTTCAAGAGCTTCCAAATTCAATATCAAATGCTTTTGTGATTTGTTGAAGAATAATTTTGTTGAACTCACCACATTATCTGACGGTGACGTTACTAGCTTGTAGCTTCATCAGAAATCTCTGCGGTGCAACTTGCTAACCAACAGTTAGCTGAATTATTACGTTCAGCGTTTTAACATTTTCTGGAGCTTATTGCTACGAAGTTAGCTCTGAGAGGTCTGATATGAATCTGCTGTTATCAGAATTAATGACCGGTTGAAGTCAAAAAGGGACGGTTGTACACAGCTGCTACACAGCATTTTGTACATTTTGACAGACATTTCGTTAGCGTTGGTGGTATATTGTCCCGCTGATTGTTTTCCCCTCCGCTGGGCGTGATTATCGGAGTATGATGTGTTGCGCTCTGTTTCTATAAACCTGACTGAATGCTTCCTGCTGTGTGAATATGAGTCGACTGGTTGATGGAGATAAACAGCAGGTGGAGCTAATTCTCCGGAAGAGGACACCATGAGATGACCTTGTCATTAAAAGAACTCCAAATGATGGAAAACCATCAGACATTTCTGTTAGTTTTATGTATTCATGTGAGGAAGGTTACGGTCTCCTCATCGCTCCACACACAGCTGGTGTTTTCAGCTCTGCAGTGGACGTGACGAGTCACATGACTCACGGAAGCCATCATTCATTCGCTCGGTCTGTTTCTGGTTTTGTCGACACGTCAGGAAACACTTTTTATCTGTTAAAATCAGTAGATCTCCATGAAGCAGCTGCTGATATTCACACAGCAGGTTTGGATGAAACAAGCAGTCACATAATGTTGAGGAAATTTGAGCTTTGTTTGGTTGAAAACAGTTTTTTATTCCCTGCTGTGTTTTTAGAGTGCAAACGTGTTGTTGCTTCACACTGGAATCTTGTTTTAGTTCTAAAGGTAAACCTTGTTTTTACATATAGTTACATTTATTCGTATTTAATCTGCTCTCTGTCTCCAGGTGGAGGAAGTTCAGGCACCGAGCGACAGCAGCGGATTGGCTGGAGCTCAGGTGAGCGTCCTGTCTTTCATTCTTCTTCGTCTTCTTTCCTTCAGGTCTCATTACTGTTTTAAAACTTGTTTTAATATTTCTTTTGTTTTTTTTACCTTCTTCAGAGCTCCGGCAGCCGATTGGACCACGAGCCGACCAATGAGGCGGGTTACTCTGTGCCTCGACGAATCACCAACCACCTAGGAACCAAGGTCAGTAATTTGCCTAGCAACACTGCTATAAATCCTCGTAACCCTCCACCAAAACAGAGGACAAAGAATAAACGGCTCTGTGTCGCCCCGTACGGGGGGAGATGGTGTACGCTGTAAAAAGTTAAACTCACTGTGTCACCTTGTGCAGGTGGAGATGGTGTACAGTCTTCTGTCCATGTTGGGGACTCACGATAAAGACGACATGTCGCGGACGCTCCTCGCCATGTCGAGCTCACAGGACTCGTGCATCGCCATGCGTCAGTCCGGCTGTCTGCCGCTGCTCATCCAGCTGCTGCACGGCAACGACAAGGACTCCCTGTTGCTAGGTAAACAAAGTTTTTGTCCTTATCCGCCACAGATAGCTTATTAACTCACCTGTTTATGTTTGTCCCATTGCCTAGGTAACATGTTGCTTGTCTCTTGTTGGCCAGGTAACTCTCGTGGCAGTAAAGAGGCTCGAGCGCGGGCGTCGGCCGCATTGCACAACATCGTTCACAGTCAGCCGGATGATAAAAGAGGTCGGCGTGAGATCAGAGTGCTCCACCTGCTGGAGCAGGTGCGCCATTACTGCGAGGCGTGTTGGAGCTGGCAGGAGAACCACGAGAGGGGCGTTGACCAGGAGGACAACCCCAGTGAGTGATGTCACAGACAGACAGTCAATATAATATGAGGAATAGGGCTGGTAACTTCAATAACATTGAACAAAAAGAAAAACTGGGAAATGGTGTCAGAGTGAGACGTCTTGCTGTCTCTGTCAGACAACCATCCACCGTTTCAGCTTCAGGTGTGTTTCTCTCCTTTTACCTGTTGGCCTGTAAACAGCAGAAACACTCCAGGTTTTCCCTCCTGGTGGAGGCGAGAGTTCCCTTCAGATAAGCAGCTGATGGTGAAACACACTGCGTGTTTATTAGCTCACTGACGATGATGATATTTATTTCTTACTCATCGAAGATTGGTACCGAATGACGAGGCGTTTTTCAGTACTTGAAGATATTCCATTGGTGCCATAAAAGTATCACAGTTCAGTACCCAGCCCCAGAAGCACCATATTATTTATATATTGTATGTACATATGATATGTTTATGTGTTTATATCTACATATTGTTACTTGTGTGTTCAGTGCCGTCTCCAGTGGAGCATCAGATTTGTCCGGCCGTCTGCGTCCTCATGAAACTTTCCTTCGATGAAGAACATCGACACGCCATGAACGAACTCGGTGAGTCAGAGAAACAAACAAACAACTGTTTGTTGTGAGGGAGGGGGCTCGTTATTTTTGTCCATTGAATATATTTTGAAGAATACACCGATTACCCTATTTCTGTAGGTTAATTTTCATTTCAACATTTCAATTCTACTTAAGATGCCTTATTTTAGTGTTTATTCACAAACTACTTTCATGCGCAAGCCTTACTTTTCCCTTCAGTTCTCTTTTCCTCACTCATACATATGACTTTTTGCCTGACCTCAAACCTTGAGTGAGAGGGCACAAACTAACTACAGGTGAAATATATGAAGTCCTGGTTTAGATTCCTCATCTTTCAGGCTGTTTACTGAAACTGTCTGTCTCTCTGTGGGTTTTTTGTCCCTGCAGGCGGGCTGCAGGCGGTGGCGGAGCTGCTGCAGGTGGACTGTGAAATGTTCGGTCTGAGCAGTGATCATTACAGCGTCACTCTGCGGCGATACGCTGGCATGGCCCTCACCAACCTCACCTTCGGAGATGTTGCCAATAAGGTTGGAGGAAAACACAAACATTAGTTCATGTTTTAAATGTCTGAACAAACGTATCTGTGTCCTTAACCAATCAGATAATAGCATTATGTTGTTGTTTGTTCCATCAGGCCACGCTGTGCTCCATGAAGGGCTGCATGAGAGCCATGGTGGCCCAGCTGAAGTCTGACAGTGAAGACCTGCAGCAGGTAAACTCACCTGTATCAAAACATTTTCCTTTATTTCGTTGGTGTTGGGAAAAGAACTGCGTCGTTGGATCTTTGTTTGTCCTTTTAGTTTCAGATTTTTCCTGTTTTTGAATGTCTGTCTGTTTTTCAGGTGATAGCGAGCGTGTTGAGGAACCTGTCATGGCGTGCTGATGTCAACAGTAAGAAGACACTGCGTGAGGTTGGCAGCGTGCGAGCACTGATGGGTTGTGCTCTCGAGGTGCAGAAGGTAAACGAAAAGTTTCTCACAGTTGCTCACATAAATCTGTACTGAGCGTGCTCTGAAATAAGTTCACTTCCTCTCCCTCAGGAGTCGACTCTGAAGTCCGTACTGAGCGCGCTCTGGAACCTGTCGGCTCACTGTACGGAGAACAAGGCGGACATCTGCGCAGTGGACGGCGCTCTGGCCTTTCTGGTGGGAACACTGACCCACCGCAGCCACACCAACACGCTCGCCATCATCGAGAGCGGCGGTGGAATCCTGCGCAACGTCTCCAGCCTCATCGCTACCAACGAGGCGCACAGGTAAACACCTGTAAACAAGTAAACAACCCGTTATAAAGTACAACATCCATTGACAACTTATCTTAAACCTCTTTCTCCCTGCGTGTTGTCTTGCAGGCAGATCCTGCGTGAGCATGGCTGCCTGCCGACGCTGCTGCAGCACCTCAAGTCTCACAGTTTGACCATTGTGTCCAACGCCTGCGGGACGCTCTGGAATCTGTCAGCCAGAGACGCCAAAGACCAGGAGGCATTATGGGAACTGGGTGCTGTGGGCATGCTGCGCAACCTCATCCACTCCCGGCACAAGATGATCGCCATGGGCAGTGCCGCTGCCCTGCGCAACCTCATGGCCAACCGGCCGGCACGCTACAAGGACGCTAGTGTGGTGTCACCAGGTGCCGGCGCCCCCTCACTGCACGCCCGCAAACAGAAGGCGTTATTCGAGGAGCTGGACGCCCAGCAGCTGTCAGAGACTTTTGACAACATTGACAACCTGAGCCCCAAGGCGGCACACAGGAAGGGGCGGGGCTGTAACAGTGCTGGAGGAGGAGGGAGCACAACACGGCCATATGCCAACACGCCAGTACTTTCGAGCCCAAAGAATGGAGACGGATCAAAGAGGACGACTGAGGAAGTGGCGTACGCTCGGCCAGTGTTTCCGCCCAGCGTCAGAGCATCCAGCGATAGCCTCAACAGCGTGACGAGTGCAGATGGCTACGGCAACCGAGGCAAAACCAAACCATCTTCAGAGCCCTTCTACTCTTCAGACGAGAGCGGAGCCAACAAGTGCTGCGTCTACAGGAAGTATCCGGCTGACCTGGCACACAAGATCCGCAGCGCCAATCACATGGCAGATGACGATGGTGCCGAGTTGGACACGCCCATCAACTACAGCCTGAAGTACTCTGATGAACAGCTGAATTCTGGGAGACAGAGTCCGAGTCACCGTGGCGGCATCGAGAGCGATGAGGACGACGAGCAGGATGGCAGGCTGAGGAGGAGAAACGACGGCAGTGACTCAGCAACATCCAGCAGCCGCATTGCATCCGTCCCTCCGCCACGCTACGTTGTTACCACGTCAACATCAAACTATGGTGGTGACACAACAAGCGAGCAGCCAATCGACTACAGCCTGAAGTATGGTGCTGACACCACCCGTAAACCGCTGTTCAAGCCAGAAGAGACTGCTGCCCCTTCTGCCCCACCTCCTCCTCCATCTTCTTCCAACAAGCTCCGCCCCCCTCCTCCCCCAGCCAGTCGGGCTGTGCCAAAAGGCAACCAGGAGTCGACGCAGACGTACTGTGTGGAGGACACGCCCATATGCTTCTCCAGAGGCAGCTCCCTCTCCTCGCTGTCATCAGAGGAGGAAGAGGAGGATGGGGATGTCATTGAGAGAAGGAGGAGAGGTGGGAGCGTTGTCAGCGGCGGCGGTGGCGGTAGTAACGACTACCCAACACTTCCTGTCAGTGAGAAGGATGCACACGAGCAGCAGAGGCAGCAGAAGGAGGCAGAGAGTCAGACCGCAGCTGCCACCGTTCCCTCTACACGGGGAAGACGAGGTCACCACCACCATCATGGTCACGCCCATCACCACCATCACCACCACCATGTGACATCATCATCAGGTGCCAGGACTCCTAAGAGTCCCCCGGAGCCGCCGTATGCTCAGGAGACACCGCTCATGTTCAGCCGCAGCACGTCTGTCAGCTCCCTCGACAGCTTCTCCACTTCGTCCATCGCCAGCTCTGTGCGCTCCAGTGAGCCGTGCAGCGGTGTGCCAAGTGGCGTCGTCAGCCCCAGTGACCTGCCCGACAGCCCGGGACAGACCATGCCGCCAAGCCGCGCCAAGACACCGCCGCTCCCGCCGGCAACACAAAAGACAAAGGAGCAGGAAAAGGCCAAGAAAAAGGACGAGGAGGAGAGCAGCGCCGATGTCCTGCTGCACTTTGCTACAGAAAGCACGCCACATGGCTTCTCCCGAGCCTCAAGTCTGAGTGCGCTCAGTTTGGACGAGCCCTACATCGCTGCAGAGATGAAAAAGAAGAAAGAGGAGGAGGGTGGAGGGACTGAGGAGAGGGGGGAGGAGGCTCCAAAACCAATCCTCGACGAATCAGATGATGATGATGACATCGAGATCCTGGAAGCTTGCATCAACATGGCCATGCCCAAGTCATCACGGAAACCAAAGAAACCACAACAAGCAGCACCACGGAAGCCTAGCCAGCTTCCTGTTTACAAGCTCCTCCCACCTCAAAGCCGTGCCCAGTCACAGCCAAGGAAGGATGTACCACCCCCGCCGCCCGACGAGGTGCCGAGGGTGTACTGTGTGGAGGGAACGCCGCTCAACTTCTCCACCGCTACGTCACTTAGTGATCTCACTATAGACTCTCCACCCAATGAGGAGGCGGCAGCAGCTGTCATACCTGTATGCCCGCCCCCCGCTGCTCAGGGGAGGCGGGCTGGACTACCTGAGGGCGAGAATGGTGATGACATCCTTGCCGAGTGTATCAGTGCCGCCATGCCCAAAGCCAAACCAAGAAAACCAATCAGAGCAGCAATGAACAGTGAGCACCTCCAAGCCCCGCCTCTTCCCCCTCCTCTTCCCCCTCCTGCCCCACCTCCTCTGGGCGCACAGCCGCAGAAGAAGAAGCCAACGTCACCAGTAAAGCCCATGCCCCAGAGGGCGGTGTACAGCGTCGCCACAGCAACAGCTGCCAAAGCAAAACCAGGGTTTGCCTTTGACTCACCGCGCCACTACACACCAATCGAAGGCACGCCATGCTGCTTCTCACGCAACGACTCGCTGAGCTCGCTCGACTTCGATGAAGACGATGGTGGCGAGAAGGATGATGAGGAGAAGAAAACAAAAGAAGAAGAAGGAAGAAAAAGGAAGCAGCAGACAGCGGCTGTTTTCCCTCGAACGAAACCTGCCGCCAACACGACATCATCGGACGAGAAGCAGAAGTTCGCCATCGAGGACACGCCTGTCTGCTTCTCCAGAAACTCCTCCCTCAGCTCACTGAGCGACATCGACCAGGAGAACAACAACAAGGAATTTGCTCCGCCGGCGCCAGTTGAGAAGCAAGATGGAGGCAAAGCAGGAAAACAGTCTCCTCCTCCTCCTCCGCAGGCAGAGTCCAAGCCACGCCCCTCTGCAGCCACTGGCTATGCCCCCAAAGCATTCCACGTAGAGGACACGCCTGTCTGCTTCTCCAGGAACTCGTCGCTCAGCTCGCTGAGCATCGACTCGGAGGACGACCTGCTGCAGGAGTGCATCAGCTCAGCTATGCCCAAGAAGAAGAAGAAAGCCGCCGCCACCACTGTGCCCACCACTCTTCCTGTTCCTAAAGCCGATGACAGCATTCTAGCCGAGGAAGAGCCTTCAGAGGCACCAAGAAGCCCCGCCTCCCCTGATTCTGAGTCCTTTGATTGGAAGGCGATCCAAGAAGGCGCCAACTCCATCGTCAGCAGCCTGAATGCTGCTGCTGCCGCCGCCACCACGTCACTGTCCCGCCAGCCATCATCAGACTCTGACTCGGTCCTATCCCTCAAGTCTGTGGGCTCGCCGTTCCGCCTGCCAGCAGCCAGTAACAATGCAGAAGAAGATGAGGTGGAGGAGAAGGAGGAGGTGCAGGTGAAGCGAGGGGCAAGGATCCTGAAGGGCGGAGAACACACCACACTGGAGGTCAAAAAGAAGAAGGAGGAGGAAGAGGAGGAGGAGGCAAAGGCAGTGAGAGGTGGGAAGAAGGTGTACAGGAGTCTGATTACAGGCAAGGTGAGGGCGGAGCCAGCAGCCAGGGGGCGGAGCAAACCCAGAGCAGCAGCCGTGGCCAAAGCTCCAGGAAGCAGTGACGGCGGTGACCGAGGAGGCGGGTCCTCTCGGGACTCCACGCCCTCTCGCTCTGCCAGTGCAGCCAATCAGAAGGGAGGGAAGCTGTCGCAGTTGCCGCGCACAGCATCTCCAGGAAGTGCATCATCATCGTCATCATCGGCCTCCAGACCGGCCAAACAGAGCGGGGTGTCGAAAAGCAGTAGTGGTGCCATCCCGAGGAGCGAATCAGCATCGAGGGTCAGCGGCTCCACGGCGCCCAAGAAGCAGAGGGCGGAGCAAGAAAAGCCAGCACTCGTCCGTCAGTCAACCTTCATCAAAGAAGCGCCGAGCCCGACGCTGAAGAGGAAACTGGAGGAGTCCGCCACTGCAGTGCCACTAGAGTCGCCAACCAGCCCCGACACGCCACTACCATCAACAACCAGGAGACACGACGTCAACCGCTCCCAGTCCGAGAGCCCATCACGCCCACAGGAAGTGACTTCATCACGCTTCAGCCGTACCGGCACCTGGAAGCGGGAAAACAGCAGCGGGGGAGGAGGTGCAGGGAGCGGCAGTAAACACTCGACATCGTTACCGCGTGTGGGGACGTGGAAGAGGACAGGAAGCTCGTCGTCTGTGCTGTCGGCGTCATCAGAGTCCAGTGAGAAGGGGCGGAGCGAGGAGGAGAGCGCCATCAGGCCAAAGGGAACATGGAGGAAGGCGAAGAGCGGCAGCAGTGACTCATCAACTGGGCGGAGCTTGACCAACAAATCAGAAGACGTGTGGGTTCGTCTAGAGGACTGTCCGGTCAATAACCCACGCTCCTCCTCTTCCTGTTCAGCCCGCTCTCCCACCACAGCCAACGCCCCGCCCATTATTGACAGCCCTGCCCCCTCTAAAATCCCCTCGTCCTCCTCTTCCTCCTCCTCCAACCTCAACCTGCGCCGGAGCTGCGAGAGCCTTGATGACAAGCCGACGCCGACGCCTGAGCGGCAACAACAACAGCAGCAGCAGCAGCGTGGTCAGCAGCGCAGTGGCACCGTAGCGGCTCGAGTCAGCCCTTTTAACTACACCCCGAGCCCCAGAAAGAGCAATGCTGATGTCACTACCACCACCACACCAACCACCACGTCGTCATCATCATCATCAACGACCCCCACACGACCTTCACTCATCCCCACCCCTGTCACCAAAAAACGGGAGCCGAAGGGCGGAGAAGGTGGCGGCAGTGGCAATGGTGGTGGCGGTGGTGCCAGTGGTGAGCGTGGCTCATACATAGTGACGTCAGTGTGAAAACTAACGGGAAGAGGAATCTGGAAAGAGTTGGACACAAAATGGCCGTCACCGTTGGGCCAGTTGATAAATCAGAGGAAGTGTAAATATTGAAAGAGAAACGTCAGAAAGTGTTTGTATAGGAAGTCTGTATTTAAGTGCTGCCCCCGCCCCCTGACCTCCCTCCTGTCCCCTCATTGGCTACTCTCACCTGTCAGTCAAGCTTTATTCGATGAGAGAAAACTTTAAAAATGAACTTTTTATGTTTTTATACCACTAAAATGATGAGTAGCGCTTAGCTCCGCCCCTACCTGCCTGTGTCCCTGCATGGTCCCACACCCTACCTAACGATGACAGTTACCATGATGACATAATGATGATGATGACGATAATGTTTCTGCTAGCTGTAGCGTCTGAGCTGATTCTGCTCTCTTGGAAGTTTTCATGTTTTTTTTTTTTTAATGGAGTTTGGTTCTGAAAACAAGATTTTTCTGCACGTCGAGACAGTTTATTTTCTCAAACTGAAGACTGGAGAGTTAAACAAGTTAGATGGAACTTTGATGCAGTTTGATATTAGTCACTTTAATTTTTAGCTACATTTTCTCACAAAGTTAATCCAAAATGTCAGAACATATTTTCTTTAAAATTCTTTTTTTGAAGTCCTGTTTGAAATGTTAAAAGTCATGTAATTTTCAGCTCAGCCCTTCACACTACAACATTTGTCAAATGGATGTGAAAATCAGTTTTCAGAACCTCACTCACACAATCTGCTTTTATTCCAGAGAAGGAAGTTTACTGCCAACTGCACTGTAAAAACTTTAATCTCAAACACTTTAAGAAGCTCGTGTGTGAGGAAAGGTTTGAGTCTGTTCTTGGACTTCCTGATGGATTTTGAGAAGTTTAGTTGAGGAATCGTCTGTTGGCTGAAAACGTCCCGCTCTGTATCGCCTTGGAAACAAGTAACACTGTAAAACATAACTTATTGCTGTAAAACCTTTTAACTTCGAAGCACATAATTTAAAAAAAAAAAAAAAAAAGAAGAAGATTTTTTCCAAAAGGTTTCCACAGTGTTTATTCATGGCTGTTTTTATGTTGAAGCTGGAGGAAAACGACTCGAAGGCAAAAACTTTTTGGTGAAATGTTAAAACGATGAACAATAAAATTCAACATTTTAGCTGCAAACTGTTTTTTTTTTATTTGTGTTTGGATGAAATTATAAAGTTTGTGTTGATGCTGTATGGAGGCCCTTGAGGGACTAAAACTGTAGTCAGAGGGACAACAAAAGATGTTCAGTTGTGACCCTTCATGGCCTCCATAGATTGATTTTCAGCTGATGGAACTGAACCGAAGTCTTTGTGAATGATGTTTGCAGCTGATCAAAAACAACAGTTAATCATTTCTCCTGTCTCCAGCTGACGGTTCTGGTTTTATCTGTTCTTACCAGTGTTGGATACTTTTAAAAGTCACTTGTTATATTAGTAGATTACAGCCATTAAAGGTGCAATTTGTAAAATATAGCCAGAATTTGAAGGCACCTCCAAGAATATAAGGGGCAGCATATCACCAGAGTAACTGCCAATTGCTGTTACTATACTGTCTGCTGTAAGTTAGTTATCTTGGGCTGTGTAATTGTCTTTGGCCGTAGCCATAGACTGTTAACGTAGCAGTGGAGCTAGTGGTCCTACAGCTCTCTGAAGTCTGCCTAGATCACAACCCAGCTGGAAACCGGACTGGACAGAGCCTCTGAGACCAGTTTGGTGACAGGAGATACAGTACGGAGGTGATTTACAGCGGCTCCGACGAGGACTATGACTTCAGGGACGACAGGACACAGCAGGCGAGGACAGGAGAGAGGTGAAGCGACAGAAAAGTGAGATAGAGTCGGGCCTTAGGCAGCGACTGAAATCGGCATTTTAGAGATGGAATATTTTCACAAAGAATTTTTTTAATTCAGTTAACCAATAATTGCCTGTTTCTGATGGCCGATACCGGTAAGATAATTCCACATTTTTTTCTTTAAAAAAGAAGTTCATAACCTGTAGTTTCTGCACAGCTGAGGGTAAGAAAGGCTTTGATGTAGTGAAGATGGATGATTTAATATTCCAGAGCTCTTAAGATTTGTTGTGTTAAAACTTTTTCCCTCCTCTCTGAACCGTTGTGGAACATGTAGTGTAAAGTACAGTTGTGTTGTCTTCCTCTGAAACAAAAAACATCCACACTAACCAGGTGCAATGAGAATCCTCCTCCTCCCAAACCAACTTTAAAGGTGCACACCTCCACCTTCTGTGTCAGAGTGTGTAGATGCTGTCCTTACATTTGGCTCTGTATTATCGGCTCTATTTATCGGCTATAAATTCATTATCTGGCGATAGGTAATATAAAACTTTCCATAATCGGGACGATAATCCGATATTGTAATGAACTTAAATTGTTAAAGATTATAAGACCACGTAAAGCTGCCACCACCTTTGTTAACCCGGTCTGGTCTGGTGTCGTATGGTACAAAATAGACTTTATTGAAGATACAAATTCATTAAAACTACAAGCAAAAGTCCCCACAGAGGTCAACTCTACTAAGGCCAGGAGGCTTCGCTACGACCCCAAACACTGCAAGAGAATTAGAATAAACTGCACACAGAACTCAACGCACAGCAGTCAGTACACTGCACAATAATGGAACGCTGTCATCAGTCGGCATGCACATCACTCATTAAGGAGCACTCCAAACTGTAGGCAGGTGATATACAGTAGGGGGAGGCAGAGAGCTTCCCTAGCCATCAGCATTGCCTCTGGCCGGGTATCGCATTACTAAAATCTATTTGAAAAAGAATCACATACAACAGAGACACAAAGACAAAACATTAGCTAAGCATTAAAAATTAAATTGTTTCACTTGACAAGACCCCACATGGGGTGCAAACATGGAGTCTTCCGTAGAACCACAGGAGTTTTTTCCCCCCTTCCTTTATTGTAAACTTCAAATTTACAAACTAAGGCATTTATGAGGTTTATTAAACAATGATGTAGAACAAACACTACAACAGATCATTAAAATACATTAAACAGAGTAAATCATTAACAAAAAAAATAAATAAATGAAAAGAACAAAAATTACATATTAAGGTGCTTCATTAGTGAGGTCATTTTCTAGTAATACATAACGATCTTTGGCAAATTTGGATTCCATTAATTTCAGGGATTAAAAGCCAAATCTTAGTCTTATGGATTCAGTGGATGGGTCGACCAGGAGGCAAAGGAATACTCGCCATAGATTTATAATGAAGAACTAGATACCGGATGCAAAGATGGCGCCTGGCGCATACGCCAAAAAAGTTTTCTAGCTTCCTTGTCTACTTCCTGGTTATGTGGCCCACTGAATATGCGCAGTAGTGTTTCTCCCGCTGGCCCCGCCCACGAGTTCCCGCTCGGCCCATAGACTTTACATTGTGACGATGTCAGAGATTTTTAAATCGCTTTTCTTGGCTCGAGGAAAGTTTTACAAATATAAAACCTCCATGGATCAAAAATTCATCATAGAAAGAGTCATAATTGACCCTGTTTGCAGTTTGAGGTTAGGGTTAGGGTCCTGTCAACAGTTTTACAGACGTCTCTTCTATAATGGTGGTCTATGGGGAAAATGCTTTTTGGGCCGAAAAACAAGGCTGAGCGTTCTCATCGTATCCAGTTCTATGATACATTCATGATACTCGCTGAAGCAGGGATGCAAAACTGTGACAGCAGACGGCTTTCTTCAGGCGGTGCGACGGCGTGAGGTCGTGTGGAGACACTGAGCCTCGTAATGCGCAGCAACATTGACTGTATATAAAACAGCAAAGGCTATGGCACATTTACTCACTACAAGTCTGAAGTTTAACTCTTATGCTCATTTTCAAGTTAATATTTTACGTTTATACTAGAATACGTTTACAGGCTTTAATGTTCAAAAAACAGATAATCTTTCCCATAATGTGCATTGCAGCAGCACCCTGTTCACTCTCTGTCTGAAACGCTCTCTTTTAGCTCCTGTCTCTTTAAGGCCCCCCTCCCACAAAGCCCAGTCTGCTCTGATTGGTCAGCTGGCAATGAACACAAAAAAGGTTTCTTTTGGAAATCCATACAAAGGGAAAAACACAGCGTGTCCTCGACACGGCCATGCCAGACTAGCCGTAAGGTGTACATCATGCAAAATGTGACATAGTGATGTCACAAAGTCACAGAAGTAAAGGCTAAACTACCAATGAGGCGTTTCAGGCACTTCAGTGGCAGTTTTTTCTGTGGGAGTAAGGAGCTGTGTGTGTGTGTGTGTGTGTGTGTGTGTGTGTGTGTGTGTGTGTGTGTGTGTGTGTGTGTGTGTGTGT
>JBBPCS010000729.1:10746743-10764153 GCA_037974645.1 Hollardia meadi | reverse complement strand
AAGTCCCGGTGGTAAGAGGAAACACATATCGACGGGGGAACAGATTTCCACACAACACCGGAGCTCTTTCCATCCAGCGAACGCCTGTCAGTTCGCTCTTGTTTTACCTCGGTTTCTATCACTCTTTTTCTTCTCCTTCTCCATCAGCGGGGTTCTTTTCCTTTTGCAGGGTAGAGTTTCCACAATTATTCCATTTGTTCCACTGTTACCGGGGGATAGTGACCGGGGAGAATGCCACGTCCTGTTTTGGTTCCACAATGGCTGACAAGCTTCCTTTGTGCTGTAAATCGAGCCTTTATTATTAGGGAAAAATCCAGCCTGGTGGCAGAGTGAAAGTAAATTTTAATGCACAAGCAGCATGTACAACAACAAGCTTCTTGTGACGATATACAATGGAGTTATTCAAATATTGGACAGGAAGCCGATAACGTCACATCTTTGGTATGTGCCCATCTCAGCCTGGATGTGAGTGCTGTGATGTGTGGCATCGGTTCATTCTACACACTTGTCTCTATACAAATGAACATTAAAGTAAATAAGTGGGCTGAAGCAATATTAATCTATAAGCCTGCAGATACAGCAGAAACATTATTTATAAGTTTGCATTTGAAGGAATAAACTGACAGAATTTACATCTTGCTAATTCTATGATTTGAGGGGGGGAAAGTTAATATAAATATAAAGTTAAAAGTTCTCTTTCATGCAAACATACAAAAACCACAAACACTATAAGTTCTAAGTTATAGTTTTGTCATGCAGCTCTATATGTCACATCTTTATCACTTCCTTATATGAGCTCGGTTCAGTTGCAGATCTTTTTCCTCATCTTACGCAAAGTGAAACCTGAAGTCTGTTTCACAATCCTGTTTTCTGTATGATTTCACAGTTCACAAGATTCTCTCCTATAAGAGGAAACACGTGCTATACATTAGTTAGATGAGCCACCTTTAGACAAAATCTAATCCAATAAATACAAATTCATCTTATTATTCATCAACCAAAATGTTTATGCATTCATTTTTCCCCACCACCGACTGACTCATAATTCAGCTTGTGTCAATTATTTTATTCTCTTCGATCTCTGCTTAGACTTTACAGAAATTGTTTACAAAGTAAAAGCATGAAATATTTGTATATGAGGGACTTAACAGCATTTCACAGCTGATTGTGAAGTGATGGTAAGTTTACTTGCTTCACCTACAGCACTTATGACTTTCCTTCTTCCTTTTCATCCACACAGAAAAAAAGGAAGCTAACACAAGCTTCTCTTGAGTCGAGGTTGAGCTGAAACATGTCCTGGTCTCTGATCTGAGTCAGCGGTGGTGACGACTCCTTATTCTGGCCGAGCTGGAGTACCTGATGGTCAGTCATTACAATCGTCATGTTTCGTCACAAATTTATATCATGGCCTGGTGTCTGTGGATCGCAGTAGTTTTAATATTTTACTTCCGGGTGCTTCTTTCTGCAGTTTCTCTGTTCATTTAGAGCTGTCGGTCCGTTACAGGCAGGTCTGATGTCTGCACAGATATAGAGTAAAATGTGCACAGCCGTGTTTTCACTCCTCTGCATCACTTCAGACGGGGTCTTCTTTTTCCTGTTTATGTACATCAGTTAAACGTCAGCTGATTTGTTCCTGTCTGTGGGCCCCCTGTAGGAACCCTGAGTAGATTTTAAATTAAAACCTTGATCCTGGATAGAATTAAAATGTTGTTATTGAATATGTAGGGTTATTTTTCGTGTATTCAGTAACCCTATTTGTTTGTCCAGGGGAGACTTTTTTCATATCAACAGTTAAAGCAAATTAATATGAATACATTAATTACTGAAGGTAAGAAAAGATAGAGTTTGTTTGTATGGTGTCCAGGTGTAATGCTGTGGAATGAATCTTAAAAGAGCGTGTAAAGATTGAGAAGATGCAGAGAAGAGAACATTCAGCCAACCGTTCGGTTCTGTTAATGTTTCCAAATATAAATTACTGTCATGAATTTGAAGTGTTTAAAAGCACAAATAAATTCTGTTTGTGTGGATTTTGAGCTGAAATGAATTTCTCGTACTGTAGAAATGCTCTGAATTCTAAATTAGTTGAATGGATCGTCTTTAAAGAGCTATACGAGTCAGTCAAGTGAAATATCAGAGGTAAACTGACCTGTTGATGGTGTTTATTGTGAAAGGGCCTGTACAGGACAGGAAATGAGGGGAGAGAGATGAGGAATGACCTGAAACAAAGAGACCCTAAACGCTCCACCACCAGGGCGTCCACAGATTGTTTTAAAGAGTCGCATTTTGTGCATCATATAAAAATGAATGGGAACTAAGCAACTAAGAAGAGTCCAAATTTCTAAAACACAGCAGCACGGTGGTGATTGGTGATGTTGAGGACATGTGATTTGTCATAATTGGTCTGATTGGAAACGAGAAACGTGTTGCCGGGCGGTCGTTTCGGGTAGGTGAGGTGATTACAGACGCCCTCCAACAGGGGGAGCCACAACTTCTTTTTAAAAAACAGACCAATAGCCATACTACCATAGTATTTAGAATGCCAGGAAAAGATTTGGTATGTCCCAATACATAGTATATCAAATATACCAGGATGTTCTTCTGCATCCGGTCCCATTTTGCAGTATGAACACCAGCATGCTTTTCTGGCTGTTCTGACCCACAATCCTCTGCAGCAGGTGATGTGTCACATTGACTTAGAGAGCACAGACAGATGGCAGCACATTCAAATAAGTACAATATTTTTCCGTGACTTTGTGTATAATTAATACATTAATATACAGACTGCAACAGATGTATGAGCAGGGTCAAAGTTAAAGGCGCAATGTTATGATGAAGTGGTATGAGGTGGTATTGTAGGTCATCTAGAAGTACCTCACCTGTGAATACTCATTATGATATTGGCTGAATCCAAATGTCCAGACTCCACCGCCCCTCGCGGACTCGTGGGCGCTGTCCAAACCCACATCTCATCCGGTCCACAAGGGCCCCTCGAGCTGACTTTCTTCCAGAGAGTCCGCTTGGGGTGCAGACACCAGAATTCACTGATATGAATACCCACAATTCATTGCATTACTGACGTAACGTTCAAGTTTTCCAATTGCTGACTAAAAACCAAAAATAGCTTATTATGAATGTGTAAAACAATGACCTTATTAAAACGTTACTTGAGTTGAGTTGGCCACAAATAATATTAAACCACATCATGGGACAGAAATCCAGGACTGAAATACAGAAAAATACGTCGGAAGTCCGCGACGTCTCAGTCCGCATTACATTTAGGATCCAGCCCCCAGACTTTAGATCTTATCGGGAGTTGAGCGCATTATCTCTGATATGTTCATTCAACATCTTCTTGAGGTAAAGCCACAAAAATCTCACTGCTCCATCATAATCCCACTTCTTTATTCCCTTTTTGCGGCAGGGGTGTCATAATACTAAAAAGACTGTTCTCAGCTCGGTGAAGAAGCGCCTCCTCTTCTCCGTCCTCTGTGTTTTATCGCTGTGTCTCCTCGGTGGATGGCCAAGAGGATTCCAGGCCCTGACGGCCGTAAATCCCTCCACCGTTTCTAACTGGAGCAGCAGCAGAAACGTGACCGTCCTGCTGTGGTACTGGCCCTTCGGCAGGCCGTTCAGCCTGAGGGGGGACGTGTGCTGGGACCTGTACCGCATCCCTCGCTGCAGACTGGTGGACCAGCGCTCCTTGTTCCCCTCAGCTGATGTAGTGGTGTTTCACAACAGAGAGCTGGTGCAGCGCCGCCAAAAGCTGCCTTTCCACCTTCCCCGGCCGCAGGGCCAAAGGTGGGCCTGGATGTCCCTGGAGGCCCCTGTTCACAATGGAAACCTGTGGCGGTTTGCAAACATCTTCAACATGACCATAACCTACAGGAGGGATGCTGAAATCACTGTGCCGTACGGCGAGCTGCAACCAAGGGAGGCTGGAGGACACCCGGTGGAAGAGGTCCCGCTGAATAAAAGCTTTCTGGTCTGTTGGGTGGTCAGCAACTACAGGAGCCAGCACAAGAGAAGCCAAGTGTACAGAGAGCTCAAAGCCACCGTCCCTGTGAAGGTTTACGGCCGTTGGACAAAGACACCCCTCCCCTCTAGAGCCCTTTTACCTACAATCAATCGCTGCTACTTCTATTTGGCCTTTGAGAACTCGCTCAGCAAAGATTACATCACAGAGAAGCTGTGGAGGAACGCTTACCACGGCGGGGCGGTGCCCGTGGTCCTGGGGCCGTCTGTGGACGATTACAAAGCCGTGGTTCCGCCCAATTCTTTCATCCACGTTGATGAGTTTGCTTCTGTAAAAGACTTGGCAGAGTATCTACAAGAGCTCGCGGAGGACAAGAAACGCTACGGTGAATATTTCACCTGGAAACATGAGTGGGTCGTGAAGCTGTACACAGACTGGAGGGAGAGGCTGTGTAAGATATGCTCACAGTACAACAGTTTACCTCAGCAGAAAGTTTACTCCGACCTGGAGGCCTGGGTCAGTGCTATTAACACATGAGCTTAATGGTTGTATTTAACTCAAAACCTGCTGATTTACCAAATTTTTTGACAAATAAGTCATCACCTCATGTTTTTCACCAGGTTTTATCCGTTCTGTCCTGTTATTTGTAATCATTGACTGTATATAAAGATGGACGACATGAGAGCTCCTCAAGAGTGAAGCCAAAACATCTTGATCGCCCCCTGGTGGCTGGCTGCAGTATAGCTCATAAACCCCTCCTCAACTTTATCAGATGGGACATGGGCCAAACTAAAAACACACACCAAATACATTTTTCCCAAAGATGTTTTCTGTCATTTTAGGTCGTTCTTATCACACTGATGTTTGTTCAAGTGTTCATTTTTCTGATCAGTTTGGTTTTAATTAGTTATTTGATGTTTTAAAAAACGGGGTGAAACGTCATGATTGACAGCTGAACCCTGCTCGTGATTGGGCGGGCTGGTGTATGGGCGGGAACTTGATACCACAGCTCCGCTGCCCGGTCACTACTGCGCAGACTCTGGCTGCAAGATGGCAGCACTCGTATCCGAGATATTTTGCCTTCATTTTTGTACAATGGGAGGAAGTGGAGACGCGTCGTCCATTTTTATTAATGTCAATGTTTGTAATACATTTAACTATAACAATTGTAGTATATATAATATAAAATATAATAATGTGTGTTCAGTTTTGATGTTATTGCTGTGCCAGTAAGAAAAATTGGCAAACAGTGACAATCAGTTCAATAGAAACACAGATGAAAGAACTGCTAGAAAATGAAGGGAAGAAATATTCCAGAAGAATCTGAAGAATGATATCGCTGAGACTGAGACGAGCAGGTGCAAGGACATCATGGAAACGTGTATATTCACACAACTAACATGCTTGAACTAAATGAATTAAACCCTGAGCATTTTATATCAAACAATTAAAGAATAGTGGTCCATTTTGGGGAAATACGCTAATACGCTATACTGCTATGAAATGTTTACGTCCTTGCTGAGAGTTAGATGAGAAGACTGATGCCACTCTATCTGCACGATAAATATGAAGCTACCGCTACTGAATTTAGCTTAGCATGCAGACTGACACAAGGGGACAGAGCTAGCTAGCTTAGTACCAGCTTTAGCGGTGCTGGTAGATAGTTACCTTTGTACACAGCCATGTTAGCTACTCCCCCCTGTTTCCTGTCCTTATGCTAAGCTAAGCTAAACAGATGTTAGCTGTAGCTTCAAATTTCTCACACAGATTTGAGAGTGGTATCAGTCTTCTCACCCAACTCTTGTGAAAAAGTGAATAACTGTATTCTCAAAATGTTGAGATCATACGTGAAGTCCACTTTGAGGGCACAGATATGACGGCCAACCTTAAAGGAACAGTTCACCCCAAAATCAAAAATACACATTCCTCCTCTTCCCTGTAGTTCTGTTTATCCATCTAGATAGTTTTGGTGTGAGTGTCTCAGTGTTGGAGATATCAGCTGTAGAGTTGTCTGCCTTCTCTCCAATATAATGGAACTATTGATGAAACTCATCAATGTCTCTTTCCAGAAATCATGACCCGGTTACTCAACATAATCCACAGACCTTGTTGTGAGCAGTTTCACACTATCTAGATGGATAAACAGCACTACAGGTAAGAGGGAAAATACATATTTTTGATTCTGGGGTGAACTATCCCTTTAAACACATGTATTGTAATAACACCAAACATAACAGCACAAAAGTTACTGTAAACTGTGGTCAGGGCCTTAAAACACAGAACTTTAAACTGATAAATTCTTACTTATGGAGGTTTTACTTGAAATTAAGGTGAGAATCCCCAAAAATTAAGCATTTTTAGATTTTCATAATGCTGCACCATTGAAAAGGTGTTGAATGAATATCAATAGTTCTATATTTGATGTGTCATTTTCCTCCAATGCATTTGGTTCTGAAGATGTCCCAGACTCTTTCATACAGGGTTCGGCCTTAAATTGTGACTTCTGTTCATGTTGACGTGTCAATAAAAACAAAGTTTCTGTCAGCGAGTCATTGCAGGAAACACAAACTACTTGTGATATAAACAAAGCTCAACTTCCTCAAACTTCATGTAAAACAGTATTTGGTTTTGGTGGGTAATGATACAGAAGTGCCTTATTAATATCAAAGAAATTTCAGTTCCTCAGTCGATGCACGATGAAACCACATCTGCCTGTAAATCAAATTATACACAACAAAAGAGAATTTACATTTGATGGGACGTGCAAAAATTTTTACTTGGAAAAAAAAAAAGAAAATATTTCAGCAGTTTGCACATATCTCTCAACACATGGACAGTTTCAACAATAAAAAAAAGTCAGTTTTACTTTACTAGATGCAGAGATACAGATAAAGGCTTTGAGTGTTTTGATTGAAAATATCAGTTAGCATTTCAATAATTTAATCAATTTACAACCCATTAACCCCACTAAAAACTAAGTTAGAATTGCACTCACATTTGGCAGATTCTTCGTTAAGATTAGCTTACAATTAACGCCAACTGTGGGCTAAAGGATTGTTCCACTGACAACACTTTCAAGTTTTTGGTCTTGCTAATAAGTTCATGGTCACCGAAGTCATACGAGAGACATTTAATGTCTTCATTTCTAAAACTTAGTCATCAGAGTAAAAAATAAAACTTAAAAACCCAAACTTTTGGCACCGAGTGTTATTCAACATTTCATAAACATAAAAGCCCTTTACAATAAAGATAAGATGAAGTATTGAAGCACAGTTTGGCAGTTGTAGCCTGAACTTGACAGCTAAATTGATCAAGTCAGGTCACTCACTAACATTCACCTGAGAAAATACTGACGGTGTGCAATTGGCAGAAATAGCAGCCGAGTAACAAATCAGTCCCTCAAAATATTTCTTCACATCTACCATTGAGGCTAAAAATATTTGATAAAGATGACAAACAACCAATCATGGGGCAAAAAAAAGAAGATAATATTCAACATTACAAACACAACTTTGTGCAAAAATCAACACATTTCAGACAAATACTGGAGCTGCTCTCGTCAGATGGGATACAGAAGTATTGCACAAACACCGACCAAACTGTCAAAGATGGATTCTGTTTAAAGAAGCTCGCTACAGAAAACTTCTCCCCCCCGACTCACATTCACAACCGGACCGCGATACTGTAGCACCACTTTGTTCTAAACCTGCAGAGATTAAAGCCTGTGGAATAACTTACTACGCACTGAGAACACAAGGCACAATGAGAAATATTCTGTTTAAATGTTGTCAAACGGTTGTTCAGTCTTTGTATGTGCAGATGTGTCGAATGTTTCACTCCACCGACATGATTCGGGTTATTTAGAGACTCGTCTTCCACTCGAGTTGGGCGGAGAAGCTTTGGGAAGGCAATCTGTGGTTTTTTTGGTCAGGACCTGAACACGTTTATCCAGTCAGGTGACTAACCAGTCCGGGGTGCATAGATTGTTTCAGGACGTCAGGCCTATGCAGCTGAGGTATGTAGAGCGTGGGAGGAGGGGCACCGGGGTAGCTGGGAGCAGGGTAGCCCTGACTGGGAATAGGGGAGGGGGCCATGTTCAGTGGGGACGGACTCTGCTCGTAGTACTGCCCGTCGCACTCCTCGTCTAGCGGCAAGGCCAGACGCTTTCCCTTCTGTCTTCGGTTGCAGAACCAAACGCGCACCACCTGCCAAGATCGGCATGAGTCTTTTAAAATGTGACGTTTAAAAAGAAAAAAAAATCTGTTTGAAGAGTTTGTACTTACATCTCTCTCCAGGCCCAGGTCATCTGAGATGTGTGTGATCTCCTGGGTGTTGGGTTTGGGGCACTTGATGAAGTACGACTCCAGAGCAGAGCGCACGGCTCCCTCCAGACTGGTCCTCCGCTTTCTTTTCCTGGTGTCCACAAACACACGCTCGATCTTGTACATCTGAAGAAATCAGAAACGACAAGGGTTCACACAGCTTTATTTAAGAAGACGTGGATGCCGAACACATACACATCCCATTAGGTGTCATGGATGGAGGCTCAAATAAGCTTTATTGTGCGTGATAACGACCACTAGATGGCATGTTACGCTTCACAAGAGCAGGGGTCCTGGATTCAGGTTGGCTCAACAGGAAGTTAGCCAGGCCCATGAGACTTGGTGATCATCTGTTGTCGTGTAAACTAGTCGGCAGATGTTGCAGACTTACGTCCTGGGGATTTTCAGAGGTCTCGGCCTCGTTCAGCCATCTCTGCAGAAGGGGCTTCAGCTTGCACATGTTCTTGAAGCTCAGCTGCAGGGCCTCAAAGCGGCAAATGGTGGTCTGACTGAACATCTTACCTGCAAACACACAGAAACACCATCAAATATCACATAAACTGAGGATGGTGAACTTAAAAGCCAAAAATATGACGCAAAACTCGTCAACGCCTCAGTCTTAGTCATTTGTAACCATTTCAGACAGCTTCGTTAAAGCCCCCTGACAGTTTCAGTGAGACACTTTTGGTCAAACTATAAATCCAGAGAAAATGTCCATCTGGCCTTCCACACACTTTGAGCTGTAGCTCCCAGATTGACAGTTTCTCAGATTTCCATCAAAGAGCCAAACTATTTTTCTTTATTGTCTGATCATGATTCCTCCTACAGTATAAACCCATAACTCCATATGGAAACTTACCGTACAGGTTGCCCAGGGCAAGGCCAACATCAGCTTGAGTGAAACCCAAAGTGATGCGTTTGTGTTTGAGCTCCTTCGCGAACTGTTCCAGCTCCTCGGTGGAAAGATTCTCCTGAAGAACAGGAAAAAAAAAAAACATTTTAGATTTTAATAATTCCTGTGACCCACTCCCACGTTGCATATGGAAATTAAATGGTGGGTGTTTGGTTAAAGCAGGAGACTTGATTCAGTGACAGTTCTTACCTCCTCGGAGTCGCTGCACCCGCCGCTGGAGGACCCGCTGCTCCGCGTGGAGGAGGCCGGGTTCTGGACCTGGGGCCCGCTGGCAGCCTGGGTCGCGTTCACGCTGAAGAACGCGTTCCCCGGCAACCCGTTGCTCGGGGGCGAGGGGGACAGGGATGGAGAAGATGCGGAGGATGTTGAGGGGTTTTGATTATTGCTGCCGGGCGGTGTGATGTGGGTGATCCCGGGCCAGAAGGACGGGTTCCAGGCCGTGGAGTAGAAGACTCCGTGGGGCATGGCGGCGGAGGCTGGAGGCGTTGGGTACTGTTGGACCTTTACCTCCGTGGAATAATCATCACCGTTGTCCTTCTCAGTCTTTATTTCGGGCAGCTTGATTTGTTCCCGGGTCTCGGCGATGGGGGGACTCAGGTTTGTGGGCTGGGTGGCTGCTGTTACGCCGGGTACCTGGCCGGTGTACTCGGGCGCAGCGAAGGGATACCAGTGCTTGGGTTGCCCAAACTCTCCAGCCTGCGGGTCGGATCCCCTGTAGTCACTGGTGACGGGTGGGAAGGGGAAAAAGGTCTGAGCGGAAGCCGGAGTGATGCCACCATAAGCGGTTTTGTTGTAGAAGAGGCCCGGGTCTGGCAGGACGCCGTGAGGAAGCTGGAATGACGCAGCGCTGCCCAAACTCTCCTGACCCAGATTCTGGGTGAAAGGGTTGGTCCGGCTGAAGTCATACGGCCGGCTTTGGCACTCCGGACTCTGCGATCTTTCAGACATCTCCAAAGCGGTGCGGAAGCCTTTTCGGCCTAACAAGCGCGCGTCCAAAACTGAAAGTACAAAAAGTCAGCGGTGACTGCTCGGGCTGCTCATCCGTTTCAAGTTTACGCACAAACCAAAGAGGGATGAGAGAAGAAGAAGAAGCTCTCCAGAAACAACCAGGCACCTGTCCGAGAAAAGGGGGGAAATGCGCAGAAATGTGGAGCTGAGCAGTCGCCGTTTTTGGTGCAACATAACCACCAACGTGCCCCCGGCCTACTCCATGAAGTCCAGTGTTTGAGACCACCGCAGTTCGCCTCACCTTCAAGCTCAAATGTCCCTCTCCTGCCTAGCTCAACAGGCTTTCCTAATCACAGCTGCGGGTGTTGGAGATCGCCTCATCTCTTCGCCCATTGGCTGGCGCAGACAATTGCGCACAGCTGATGGTGAATTTGTGAATGACCTTGATTCTTCTTGAAGTAGTGGGCGTGTTTTCACACAAACTTCGGGCCGTTTTTCTAACGTTTTTATACTTTAAATTGTTGTTTTTTTCCACTGGAGAATCATTACTCCGAAAAATATTGATAATTCAACAGTTTGAAACCACATTAAAAACTATATTTAAATCTAAACAGGCCGCTGCTCCTGTAAATACATATTGTAACACTATAACTCATCTCATACATGAATTGTAATGCTCAGTTTGTTTAAATTATTCCCCTTTAAGGGTGGCTTTGATATTAAAATCCCTGTCATTGACGCTTCAATCGGTCCTGCATTCGTTTAAATCACTAACATTTAAACTAAATAAAAAATAAACCTGACTGTGATTTAAAAAAACCCAACAAAAAAAACCCCAAATGAACTTAATGGATCACATTTCACTCGTCGTGAAAGCTTGTTTGTGCATGATGGGACACACATGACGCCTCACTTTAGACTCTCCTTAAACTGAATATTCGGTTAAACTGGACTGGAAACTTTAGTTCTTTGTACTGGAAACAATATTTCCATGAGATAACGCAGAAGTAAAAGAAGATTTATGTCTTTGTGTTGAATATTTGTACATGATTCTGCTATAAAACACTGATTTTTGATTCGCCAGATCAAACATGGAAGAACTCTAAAACAAAAAAGTGACCAACAGCATTCAGGTGAACTTCTCCCATTGACCCCTGATCGGGGCCCCATTCAATCGGCCTGGATGGCCGCAGCGCTCTTCCAGATGCCGCTCCCCCAGCGCGACTCGTTTGCCGCAGATTGCGGCAGGAAGACGCACTGCGGGGAATGGAGAGGGGGGGTCGCCATTGTACAAGCGGGCCCCGGGGCACCCTGTGGATTTCAGATCCCGAGTTGCGATGGTCGAACCATTAGCTCCTTTTCAGATTGAAACAATAAGTCTCAGCCCTTTGATTCCGCCCCACACCCACCTCCTCCTCCCCCTCTTTCCTCCCCAAACACCAGGCTGAAGTTTCACTCTGAGGCATCCAGTCTGAGATGGCCTAAAGGTCCAAAACTGGTCTGAGGACCAGGGTGCAGTAATCTGGATTATCTCTTTACATTTGGTATCCAGCTTGAAATGAATGAGTTTCCCTTTTGCGTTCAGGCCCCTCAACATGAATTTTATTTTAGCTTCTGTTTAATTATTCTTATTCTTATTAGAAGGCTTACAGGTACAGGAAAATGTGGAATGGAAAAACACCTGAAAAATCATCTTTTTCCACACTAAAACACCCCCTCCGCCCTCCCAGATACAAAAAGCCATGTGGGTCCAGGACCAGGGAACCTTGTGGAGACCACAAGAGCCTGGTCAATGGCTTTAAAGACATCAAACCCCAACCATACAAGCATTGTCCCGGGCCATGGACTTGGGAGGACGATTGTCATGCAAAAGACAGACAGCAAGAGAGAGGCAGCAGACTGCAGGGGGAAAAGGGAGAGCAGAGCACAGAGAGGGAGGGGAGGGGCAGCGTTGAATAGCTCGGTACAGTGAGGAGGAGATGTGTGAGGAGGGGAGATTTAGCTGAAACACCCCTCCTCCTCAGAGGTCTCAGATCTTGTCTTTGGTTCTTTTTAAGTGGCCTCTTCAGGACACCTCAGAGATCTGCTTCACTGTTCAGTCAGAGAAAGTTTCAGATAAAAGACGGCCTGTTGATTCTGTGTGTGTGTGTGTGTGTGTGTGTGTGTGTTGCACAGCTCAACCAGTCACACCCGTGCAGCAAAAAACCACCTCTGCCTTGAGCAATGTAACCACAGAAAACAAAGTATCAGTCTGTGTTTTGGTGTTTTTACGTCCCGTCCTGACTGTTAAATTCTCCCACTAGCTGTGTACATTCAAAGAAACACACTGTGCGTGTGTGATATTGAGGCTTTTGGTGTCACGTGACGACCTCCATCTTTCATCCGAGGATGTGTTTGCTCATGTGAAAATGGAACATTATCGAAGCTGCATGGGGAGAGGGCGTCAGTCTAAATATGCTCCCCTGAGAAGTTCAATATTTATCAGAACAAACTGACTTCCTCTTAAGATTCTCATAAAGAACTTGAAAAACTAAAAAGTCATTTTATTGCTGAACTGTAACGTCTCAGTCCTAAAAGATTTGATAAAGTAATCGTGCTGGAATCCAAACACCGCCCCTCCTGTTGAGCAGCACAATCGTCTCCCACAAACAAGTCTGATGGCTTTTTGATTTTCCTCCCAGCAGCGCTGCCTTTGATACCCACCCACCCTCCACCCGCCAGGTTTTCCTCAGAGGGGCCAATGGCTGCCTTCCTTCCACTGTCCGCCGGCACAAAGGGCCTTTAATGGCCTTCGGCATACGGCTCAATGGGGACAGGAGACTGAGCCATCGCCCCCCCCCCAACACACACAAAAACACATACACACAAAACCCACATGGAGGTACATGCAAGCTTTCTCTCTGCCCCTACCCCCATCACACACACACACACACACACACACACACACACACACACACACACACACACACACACACACACACACACACACACTGGGTGTAGTTGTTTGTGTCCTGGAGGTAAAACAAGGTCAAACAGGATCACCCAAAATCAGACAGAAAGTCAGCGAGGTGTGAAGAAATGTTTGCAGTCTGACTTCCTGAAACTAAACATATATTCAGATGCAACTTAACATCCTTGTTTTGGAAAACAAAAACAACAAAAGTATTGCCCGATTCTAAAGTTAGAAAATACGATTTCTTAAAGACGATGAGACTTCATGTCCCCTTTAAGGTTTAAAAATCTTATAATTCCACACAGAGCAGCTTGTTTGGGGTCTTCATTGAAGCAACATGAACCAAATGTTTCAAAATGGAAAAAAAATCTTCTAAAAAAATGTCTTTTGCACCAAAAATTCCACCTGCAATATTTTATGATCTCAACTAAAATGTTTTTGTTTTTTTTAAACAACAGGTTTTGTGGTTCTGAACAGTGTTTGTCTGCACAGAGTTAGTTTGAATTGACTGTCTTTAAAGATAATAACACAGATAAAAGCATCATTTCTATCTTTCCATTGTTTTTCTCACATGCTCCCACTGGTTTTTATCATAAATAGAACCATAGAAATTTAAACACACACAAAAAAAACAGGCTGAACAAAGTGATTTTCACATGTGGTAAAAAGTTTTAATTCCAGTCCTTGTCTGCATGTACAAATATCTATAAAAAGTGAACACTTTCACTCTTTGTATGTACATTTTGCAGCACAGAGTCAACTTGGGGACAGAGGAGGACGGAGAGCAAAGAGGGACAATACAAGATATTTACCACCTAAACACCCGTCAGTAAAGTCTCTCCACAGAAATGTCATCCAAGTTCACCGTACGCTCCCTCCTCCAGCGACACACGGGAGGCAGAACAAGTCATCGAAGCCGTGATTCAAACACAGTACAGTCAAACCATGCACACAGACATCGTCAAGTACTTCATTTTCACATATATATATATATATAATCTATAATCATAAAAATCTTTATGTGCAGCTTATATGACAAGAAATAAAATGAGCAACACTTTCAAAGCTACACTTCGTGTTGTTCTGGGGAGATTTTTATCACAGAGATCAGATTTTGTGTAGATGCTGGAATGTGGTTAAGCCGCTTGCTATGTATGACGTAACAAGGGAGGGCACCTGTTTCACAGCGTATGTCTGCGTTGTAAGTGTGTCTGCTATTGTGTCACATTCTTTAGAAAAAGCTGCAGAAATGAAGGAAAATCTCAACTTATTTCGACAGGACAGAACACCTACAGGGACACGATGTGGGAGGACTGTGAAAAACCGACAGGAAGGCTCCGAACAGCGACAGGAATAAACTAACAAGGAGCCCAACATACATTTGTGGCAGGGGTGTCACGATTTTGATTCAGATTTATTTTTATGATCCAAATCAGAAGCAGGATCGGTGTCTCAGTTGTCCGGCAGACATCCGAACGTGAAAAAAACACTTCAAAGACGACACAGCTAGCTTAGCGTTAGCCTGCAGCTGCATCTCCAGACACTTCCTGTGTGGTGATCTGCTGACTGTTACCAGAGACAACTCCCCAGGAAGAGCACCAGGCTGTGAAGCCAATTTCACCTAGTGGCCAAACCGTGGAATTACAACATCACGTGATGCACAGGGGCCCTAAAAGACTTTTCCCCATAAGCTAACATTGTGAAAGGAGCCGCTGTAAAACAGTGGATGCGTTTTTTGAGCGGTGCAACCCAACGAAATGACTCGTTTTGATATCAGAATTTGATCCATTCGGTCCGATTACATTTTTTAAATCTAGAAGAGCCGCATGATTAAATTATTTAATTCTCATTGAAGTTAGCTTAGTGCTAAATCAGAAGTTAGCTGCTCGACCGACGGAAGCCACTGGTGCTCCTGCTCTATGGGCCCCACAATACAGAAGATCCGGGTAATTTTAGACCCAGAAGTCGATCGTTTTTTGCTTCATTTTTTGCCTCTGACGCTGTATCCAGATTTCCCTTAATAGATCCATTTTCTTTTTCAGAGATCCTTTATCCATTTGTTTGGTTAGAGGGTTCACTCTGGACAGATTTGAGAAACCAAACTTTGTAACAAACTTAATTTCTATCTTTTTGTGTTTATTGTTCAATCCCTGAACTGTGTTTTTTTTTTTGTTTTGTTTTTGGTTGAACTCTGGATTCTTTATTTTTGGTGAAGATTATTTGAAGCCACCAGGATAAAGTTAAGCTGCTGTTGTAAAAGACACCAATCTTTTTTTAAAAGAAGAATTTAAAAAGTTGTCAGGGCATAAAATCCATAATCTGCTGATCTTTACAAATCCAGACAATGGCAAAGCCGTCAGTGCTGAAAGAAAATGTTTAAATCAAAAATCAAATCGATTTGGAGAATCGTGACACCCCTGATATGTAGCATTAAAATGTCATTCTCGGGGCAGATATAGTAAAGGGCCAAGAAGATAACAATCATTTTTATCACCTCTTCCTTGATCCTCCATTCCTATGCATGCAGTATGAGATCAAGAGGTTTCTTCCAGAGAAATGGCTTGTATGCGTGTGTGTGTGTGTGTGTGTGTGTGTGTGTGTGTGTGTGTGTGTGTGTGTGTGTTCAGCATTCACTTGTGATTCCCCTGGTAATGTAAAGTCGAGTCATCAAACAGAGGGTTTTTCACTTCCATCTCACCGGTCTGTGAAGGAGAGAAGAACAGCAGAATGATTAGGTGTTGTGTGTGTGTGTGTGTGTGTGTGTGTGTGTGTCTGTGCGTGCCTCTACCCACCGGTGCAAGTCCCGGGCACTCGTATACCGTAAAGTCTCCTCCCACTTCTTCCTCATCTGATGTGACCTCGGAGTCGAGGACATTCTGTTCAGGTTTGTGACTGCGGAAGAAGAAGAGGTAACGAGGTGAGAGGATGTGGCTGAACTGGCTGACGATACAGCGTTATTCCTCAAAAACAAAAACCACGTTGAACCAGCAATTCAAATTCTCACAAGCATCAGGTCTAAGGCTAAATATCTCAAAATGTGAAATTATGAGCGATACAGTTGATAAATCGATTTGCGATACGCCCGTTAAAAACTGTTCTAAAAATGAATTGGTGCGACAACAGTTAAATTTTTCTCCAAAATTAAAGAAAACTAAAATGATATTAAACATGTGGTTGCAAAGGGATTTATCCATAATAGGTAGAATTCTCTAAAGTTATCTAAATTTTACCAGCAGGCCCTGTTGGCATGGAAATTATGTTATGTACACAACTTCTCTCCACATAAAACAATTATCTGGAACAACGAATACATCGCTGTTAAAAAGAAGTCTATTTGTTTTCAAAACTGGATTGATAGAAACATCGTTTTCTTGGAAGATCTGTACGAGAACAGTGGGAGTTTGTTAAGTTACGAGAATTTCCTCAGAATCACAGCGTTCCCAATTTCCTTTACGGAATATAATTCAGTAAGCAAGGCTATACCCACAGGCATTCACCAAGTAATGAAAACTCAAGCTGGAGTTGATGAGAGAAGAGAATTGAAATTATATCTCCATGGAATATTAATTGAAACTCTGAAATGCCGTAAAAATAAAAAATGTATGTCTGCAGTTAAATTACACGAAGATTTAAAGCTATGACTGTTAACTTGTCAATGCTTGTATGAATGTTATGAGATTTATTACTAATGTCTGTATTTATTTGTTATTTACTACTGATTAATAAAGTTTGTTTAAAAAAACAAAACAAACAGAGGATGTGGTTGAATAAATTTCAGGTCTGCATGAAGAAGCGAGAGGCAGGAAAAGGGGCAAAGAGAGCGAGTGGCACAGACGGTGTGGAAAAACGTACTTTCCGACTGAGAGCATCTGCTGCTTCCGATGTTGGTAGTGATACATTTGGGCACTTTGGGCCAGAGTCTTATCTCCCATCTGAGGATACGACACGAGGAGGAAGTGCAGGTCACACATATGACAACACACAGTCATGTACAGTATCTTGTGGTTAACTGCAGAAGAAGTGAGAAACAAAGCGAGCTCTGACAGCAGAGAGAGCTGTGTCCTTACCGAGGTGCCGTTGGCTGTGGCAGCGGGCACGCCTGCCCCTCCAAAAGACGGGTAGTCCACCTTCTGAGCTAAACGTGACTCCTTCTGCAACCTGTGAGGGGGCGTCATGAATCATGAGTCTCCTGCAATACTGAGCGGTTTCCTGCCTCTGAAAACATGTTGATCATCTAGATAGTTTTGGTGTGAGTGTCTCAGTGTTGGAGATATCAGCTGTAGAGATGTCTGTCTTCTCTC
>JBBPCS010000729.1:10725546-10743556 GCA_037974645.1 Hollardia meadi | reverse complement strand
TGTGTGTGTGTGTGTGTGTGTGTGTGTGTGTGTGTGTGTGTGTGTGTGTGTGTGTGTGTGTGTGTGTGTGTGACATGCTGTCTTAAACCGTTTCCTCGTAAAACCCCTTCAATAAGACGCGTCACCTATCAGACTTTCACAGTGTTATCCCGTTTTAAAAATATTATCACGCAGACAGTTAGAGATTCATCCCCTTTAAACCCGATTAAAGTCGCCATTTTGATTCCGTGAGACTGACACATTGAATTGAAGCGTATTTAATCGTAGCCCACACTGTGAGCGGGTTAAACGTTTCCTCTTTGTTTCCAAGGAAAATAAACAATTATTTAACTTTAAAAAAAATAACTATTACGTAGGTGTTTTGTTTTAGTTAAACCGGATCTCACTCACTCTCATGGTCTTCCTCAGCGGTTGTCATGATGATAGCTCAGTTGTCATCACATGACATCAAGTAGGTTCATTAAGCTATCCCCCCGCCACAAATGATCGAACTTCATCCATTGAGTGGTAGCGATGGCACTGGTTGGTGTATGTGCACATATATTACAGTAATTTTATATTATGTTTGGTATAAAAAACGTAAATGTTAAAATCACTGACATAAATAAAGATGGCCGCCACATCTCCACTTCCTCCCACTGTACAAAAATTAAGCCAAAATATCCCGGATATGAGCCTGCCATCTTGTGCTGGTGATGTCATTTGGAGCCAAAGTCCGTGCAGTAGTGATCGGGGGGCGGAGCCGCGGCATCTAGTTCCCGCCCATACACCCATCCGCTCAGCTGTCAATCATGACGTTTCAGCCCCTTTTTAAAGCATCAAATAACTGATTAAAACCAAACTGATCAGAAAAATGAACACTTGAACAAACATCAGCGTGATAAGAACTACCTAAAATGACAGAAACCATCTTTGGGAAAAATTTATTTAAGGTGTACTTTGAGTTTTTAGTTTGGCCCATGTCCCATCTGCTAACACGGAGGGGGAGGGGTTTATGACCTATACTGCAGCCAGCCACTAGGGGGTGATCCAGATGTTTTAGCGTTACTTTTGGGGAGCTCTCATGTCAGCCATCTTAATATATAGTTAATGGTTAAAACAAACACTACACGTGTGTGTTGAACTTTTTATTTATATTGAACTATGTTTTGTGTTTGTGACCAGCGCGACAAACTAAAGTCTCAACAAGCTTAGGTCTTAATGTTATTACCAACGTGAGATGTTTCTGGGTCACATTTAACAAACAGGAGGAGTTTGTCCACTGGACATTGTCCAGGTTATCTTCTCCTCCTCTGGTTGCCTTGTTTGGGCCTCGTAGGGCCACATTAGCAGTGTGACCTCATGGCCGGAGGGCGAAGGTTCGATTCCTGGTCCTGCAGCTTTTCTGAGTTTGTGTGTTGTCTGCTGTGGTGGTGGTGTAGGGTTACTCCAGTTACTCTGGATTCCTCCCACATTCCTCAATATCTGGACACACTAAATTGACAAAAAAAAACGAATTTATGTCATTATTAAAAATATGTAAGCTTAATAATTGATTCAATAAAAATATCAGGCTAAAATTTAAATTTCTGCTTATGTCTCGTATCATTTGCTGTCACAGCTGTAAATAATTTAAAAATGTAAAAAATTTCATGTGAAAACCACTTACTTCAGCATTAAAGTTAGAGTCAATATACAATAGATTATGTTACTAATTACTAAAATTGTCTGACTACATTTCCCAGTAATATGACCAAACAACATATTTATTTTTGTTTAATCGCACAAAATTAAACTAATTTTATCATCCGCCACAGATTTATTCTTATTTTCTGTTATAGTTTCAAACTGAACATATATAATGTATGTTTCAAGTATTACCCGTGTTTGAGAGAGCAACCTCGGCTCCAGATTACGAAAAACTACAACTCCCAGGTGTTGTGACGCCCCCTATTTCCAGCCAATCACAGCTCTCTGCTGTTGTTTTGGAGGAAGTCCCAGGCTTGTTTGGGATGTTCTCTGGACACGTGGAGGCCAGAGGTAACTTTTCTGAGGTCTGATCGGAGCTCTGCAGCTTCATATCGTCCTGTCCGCCATACTTGAAGCAGCTTTCCCCGCCTGTGTCGACCCAGAGAGATGTCAGCGGGAGGTCAGACCACCAGGAGCCGGGATATCCCGGCCGTCAGGCGGATCGCCATCCACGACTCTGCTCACATGCCCCAGGAGTACTCCACGACCCCCGGAGGGACTGTGTTCAGCACTACGCCAGGAGGTACCCATGCACAAAAAAGATTCAACAACCTTAATAATAAATCAATAGATCAATAATAAGAGTGGAAAACCAGATGAGGACAAGATAAATGTCTGCGAATGTGAGGAAACATATGCAGCCTGTGAGGCATTTAAAGGGAGAGTAGAAAATGGGATTTTTGAAGATTACCATGCTGAGCTGCAGACAGACATCACACAGTCAGTTTGCTTCTCTGTGTTGCCATTAGAACAAATATTAAGTTTCAAATTTAAAGATTATACACCCAGTTCTTTACTTTTGAGACCCTACAGAGACACTCCTGTCAGTTAAAACATCGTTATATGTGATTTAATCACTTATAAGATTATATTTAATGTGGTGTAAAAACAGTTTGTGGTGAAGGAGACCATTTTGAGAGCCAGGCTATAGGTATTGTCTGCAGACCTGTAATGTTTTCCTGTAAATGTTTGACAGTGTTGGTGCTTCCTGCAGGCTAAAGACCAGAGTTAACTTATTACAGCAGTCCTCGCCACACAGACCCCGCAGTGTGCAAACTGTGCAGCCCTTTCACTGCACTTGTTACTGTTTCCTTTTTTATAAAGTCACCTTTTACCTGCTTGCACTCCCTCTTTTTTGACATCAGTGGAATACTGTAGTGCTGTCCATCAATATTTTATCAGAGGTGGAAGAAATATTCTCGTAGTAATACCACAGAAATACTCTGTAAGTAAAAGTACAGAAGTATTAGCATCCAAATATACGTACAAAAGTGAAAGTATTCATCATGCGGAATGGAACATATCAGAACAATGTATATTATATTACTGGATTAAAATATTGATGCGTACCTATGGAAGAGGATTAGGGCCACATGTGAAAAACATTATTTGAGTTCTGACTTTTTTTTCCTCACGATTCTGAGAAACAGAATTTTTTTTTCAGAATTGTGAGGAAAAAAAGTCAGAACTCAAAATAAGATTTTCACATGTGGCCCTAATCCTCTTCCATACATACCCCCCAGGGATCAATAAAGTTTTATTTTAATCTATAATGTTACACCATCATTTATTTGTTGATTACATTTTGTATTAGTAAACTAAATCTGAGAACTAACTAGTAACTGAAGTTGTCAAATAAATGTGGTGGAGTAAAAAGTGCAGTACTTGCAAGTATAAAGTAGCAGAAAACAGGAATACCCAAGTACCTACTTAAGTACATAGTAAATGTACTTAGTTACTTTCCACCGCTGCATTTTATGCATACATTTCATCTTTTCCACAGTGGCTTCATGCAGATTCATTTCTTAATTTATGCTTAGGGAGAAGTCAGCGTATAGACACGATTAATATTTGTAATTTCAGTATAATCTCATGTGTGTCTGAAGGCTCCTAAAGATGATTCATCTCTTGATTACAGAAGCTCAGACTGTACTTTAGCTGTGGATTACTTCCACAATCAAACACTATATTGTCAAATATAGGCCTGTACTCAGTCGTATCCTATTTATAGTCTTGTTATCACAGCAGGCTGGTGTTGAGCGGCAGCAACATGTTTACTAGATGGGGTCTCCACAAGGTCACACTGGTTATATTAAAGAAGGAAAAAAATGAGATTTTATATTATAAAGTTTATATTATAAATGCAACATATTTTTTACATGGAAGTTAGTAAAAAAATTACATAAATTTCATCACCATTTTATCTCTCTACAAAAAAAGAAAATTAGCTGAAATGTAAATTGATATAATTTTTGGTATAAATTAATAACAGGAGCTAAAATATTTGAATAAAAAACATTAAATTCAATCAACATGGAATCAGATGATATCAGTAGTTCTCAGCACCCAGATCAACTGACGATGACGACTCAAAGTCGGTCTCACTTTCATCAGTACGCCGAGTTGTTTGGTCCATTTATTCAGTATTTTACTCAAACAGCTACACGTTTGAGGTCTTGAGAAATCTCACATGTGGTGACAAAAGCCGAGCAGAAAATGTTGAAACGTTTTCCCGCTGTAGCCGTGAGAAAGGTGACGCAGAGCCCACATGTCCGTTAAAACTGATACTGTGTTCTGTTCCCACACTGGGACAGACAGATAAAACAGAAGTGGGCCGGTGAAGGAGTGTCAACGTCGGTGATATGGACGACAAAAAAGAGGTCATTCGTCATCAGAATGTATGAAGTTCGCTGCTGAATTTTGTTTTATTTTGTTATATTTTAGTTTAATATATTTTTTATCCTTTCCAACTAGTTACAAATGTTTAAGGTCGCTTTAAATTTTATTTTTCTTAATTTTATTTTGTCTTTTTAACGATATCATATGTAACATTTGCACATTAAAATGTCTAAAAATGACCTTTGCTATATATTTTGTTAAAACCATTGACATAAATAAAGATGGCCGCCACATCTCCACTTCCTCCCACTGTACAAAAATGAAGCCAAAATATCCCGGATACGAGCGGCTGCCATCTCGCGCTGGTGACATCATTTGGAGCCAGAGTCTGCGCAGTAGTAACCGGGCAGCACAGCCGCGGTATCAGATTCCCGTCCATACAACCGCCCGCCCAATCACGAGCAGGCCTCAGCTGTCAATCATGACATTTCAGCCCCTTTTTATAGCATCAAATAACTAATTAAAAACAAATTGATCAGAAAAATGAACACTTGAACAAACATCAGCGTGATAAGAACTACCTAAAATGACAGAAACCATCTTTGGGACTTTGTACTTTGAGTTTTTAGTTTGGCCCTTGTCCCATCTGCTAACATGGAGGGGGAGGGGTTTATGACCTATACTGCAGCCAAGATGTTTTGGCTTCACTTATGAGGAGCTCTCATGTCGTCCTACTTTATATAATGGTCAATGGTTCAAACCCAGAGAAATCTGTATTTCATTCAAGGTAAAGATGCGTTTTACCTTTAACCGTTAACCGAAGAGCATCAGATAAACGCCGAATTTTAACGTGAAGCTGATTATTCAGTATTTTTGGTTAGCGTTTGTTTCAGCTAGCGTTTTTTTCCTTCGCCTGCAGGCACCAGAATTATCTACGACAGGAAGTTCCTGCTGCAGTGTCGGACGTCTCCTCTGACTCGCACGCCTCCCAACCTGCCCGACATCCCGGGCGTCACCAGGCCACTCAAACCCGACCCCTCCAGGGACACTCGCCAGCCTGAACAGGCACCCAGCAACAACACCGACCACAGCCTCCATACAGAGGAGAATGCAGGTAAACGTGTCCGTTTATTTAAAATGTGAGAGATGAGCTGATCCTTCATGTGTTTCTGTGATTGTCTCTACTCAGCTGCACTGTCTCTTCTTTTTCTAGAAGATGCCCAGTTTGAAATGGACATCTGAAGAGAGGAAACAAGGATGAAAGTGATTTCCAACAATGTCATTGTTGTTGTTTTTTGTTTACTGTGATGAAAAAAGCTTGCAAGCTCTCTAATCCACTTTTCAGATCTGAAAACAAGATGGCATGTTTTTATGATGCTTAATGTTAAAAACAACACTAATTGATGCATAAATTGTTTCTAATCTTTGGCAGGCACTTGACTTTGCACAATGTGCGACATACTTGACATGTAAATCAAAGTCTTTTCAAAATTAAACCATTAATATTTTATCCAAAGTGACTCACTTGGTGACTTTAAGCACATTCTTTTAAAAATATAATGTTGACAAAGAAATTAATGAACTTATTGAGTTCTGCAACAACAGGTTTTTCTCTGCGGCCACTTGGGGGCAGCAGAAACAAACTGTGAACACAGCACTGACATGTAAAGAGCTTTTACACTCATGTGGCAAATTTGATAACAAAATGTTGATTATTTACACATCCAGCAGATACAGAGCAACATTAGCATTCATTCAGAGTAATGTGTCAGGTACACCTACTGAACTGAGTCCAATAATCTCCTTTTAGCTCTGTGTTTTGAGTATTGAGAAAATGCTACACTAGTTAAACGTGTGGTCTGCTGTTTGGTGGTGGACAGGTAATTTAGATCAGGGGTACTCAACCGTTTGTTACTTTAAAAAAAATTCAGAGGGTCACCTTAACAAAAATGACCTAAAAACCTTTTAAAAATCATATTCTGGCTCATATTTCATCCCCATAAACTTTCACTGGTCATCAAAATGATGCATTTTAATGCGATGTTTGTTATGAACGTGAATTCTTGTGCACATTTGGATCTAAAAATGACTATAGCTATGTAAATTATGGGAAAAAACCCCCATCAAAAAACACTTTGTTCAAGATAAGAAATAATTTATTGTATTATTGCGTACATAGCGTTTACAAGTGGGTCAATGTGACCCAAACATCTCAATAAAGTTCAAGCGCTTACACCATTCTGAAATGTATATTCGTCATTTAAAAAGTCTCATTTTCAAGCATAAAACAGTTCTTAGAACTGTTTTTTGTGAATCTTCTAGTGCTTCAGTCAGTGACCTTAATCCTCCTCACAAACTTGAATTACAGCTCATTCACTTGCAATTCAAGGCACAACTTAGGTCACCCAGTCTTCTACAAAAAGTACCAACAATTTTATAACTCTTTTAAAAATCCATAATTTAGAGAGCTGTGTCCAGGATATACAGTCTTTCAGCAGCAGCCTGTGTCCCAGTGTCAAACTGGACGTATCTGTCAAGTGCCTGTGGACATCCATCCACTTTGTGCCTCGGAGCAGCTCCAGTCTATCTGGCCTGTAACCAACAGGTTTGCAGCCGTTGTGCTCAATGGCAGCTGCACTCCTCCACCACCATGTTCTCATGATGCCTCATGACCATCTGCCCGTTCTCGTAGTACAACATGGAAAGCGGCGCCAGGCGGGTTGGCACACAGGACAGACACGGCACTTTGTCTGGGTGGTGAAGTTTCAGCAGGCTCTGGAGAGAGAAAGAGGAAAGTGATTGATTAGAACACATCTGTGCGAGTATTATTATCTTGTTGCATCAAATACCGTACGATGGAAGTTAAGGAGTGTGTCTTGGTGATAAAATTCAGTCTTACCTGCATGTATGCGTGGTTAGTTGGGGTGAAGGTCTCATCTACTGGTGTAGGACAGCTCCCCTCACAGCGATAGGCGTTGTACCGTTTGGGATAGACGATCCACTCGCTCCAGCCGAGCTTCTCGAAGTCCACCCACATGTCCACCTTCCTGCAGAGTGGACCTTTCTTCTCTTCCTCTGTGGGCTTGCTGGCCGGAGCAGCTCCAGCCACGCTCTGTCTCTGCTGCTGGGTCTGGTGGTGCCTCTTGACCCTGCGGCCCCTCGTCCTGGAACTAGACCCGGCACCCAGCACCCGCTCCCTGTCCAGGCTGACGTACTTGGAGTGCTCTGCTGTGTGGATGAGCGTTGGCTTTCTCTGGCCACTTGGGTTCTGTCTTGAAAATACCACCATCATGACCCGGTCAGCTGTTGAGTGGTGCACTTCCTCCTGCTCTTCCTCCTCCTCCGCCTCAGCTTCGCCCTCCTCCGCCCTCTGCGTGGAGTGCTCCTGCTGCAGCCAGCGACGCAGCATCTCCGTCATGTTGAGCACCTTCCAAGAGGAGGGGGAGACCATCGCACTGGGATGAGCTCTCAGGCGACCCAGGAACAGCCTGTTCTTTGGGCAGTGCATGCCCGGGCACCACTCCCTGTGGGAGTGGTAGATGTCCACCGAGGCTCTGGAGGACTCTGTGAAGGCAGGCAGGCGGATCCGAAGTTCAGCCAGCTGGATGTTGTCTCTTGCAGACATGGAGGACATGTCAAAGGTGACGGACCACCTCTTGCCAATCTGCTGACAGCCTGAAAGAGATGAGAGTAAAAAAAAAACTGGTTATGACTTGTGTAAGAGACTACACAGCTTTTGTCCCCAACAGGGAGTCGAATACGTGTTATTCAACATGCAAAGTTTGATTAGACAAATGATTAAAAGGGCTGTTCACCCCAAAATCAATATTTTCTTGTTGTAAGCAGTTTGATTTAGGGACCATTTTTCTTTCTACCGAACTACCGATGAGGACATTGAGCTGTAACGTTGGCGAACTTTTAGAATTTAGATTATCTTGAGTAACCGGGTCATGATTTCTGAAAAGAAACATTGCTGTTGAATTTTTCAAATGTATTTTTTTTAGCGATTTGAGCACCACAAGTGCCATCTAGTTCCATTATATTGGAGAGAAGGCAGACATCTCTACAGCCGATTTCTCCAAAACTAAATGGATAAACAGCACTACAGGGAAGAGGGAAAATAGGTATTTTTGATTTTAGGGTGAACTGGCCCTTTAAATTGAGGGAAATAAATCGACATAGCTTGTTGCCAAAGGGGCATGCTGTGGCATTCAATACATTCACTTAAAGATATATATTCTCTACAATGATTACATGATGCTATATCAGTGTATAATCCCTAATAAGTCTGAAGGACTGCACGCTATTAGGATAAACTGCAGATCCAGGCCATAACACCAAACTCCATTCAAAAAGAGTTATATTTTTCTAATGTTAAATACTCACTCTTAGCGACGAGGCTGATGACAGAGTCGGAGTCGTGCAGAGCGGGGTTGTCCTCCGCCCAGGTGTGGCTCACGCTGGCAGCCGGTGTCCTGTCCCGGTCCTCGGTCAGCATGGTCCGGTAGAGCTGCATCATGTAGAGGGGCAGCCTGCTGGCCTGCTGCCGCTGTACGGTGCCTCTGGAGCCGGCGCCCATCCCACGGAGCAGCGCGTTGGGGCGCATCCCAGGAGAGGGCTGCGCGGCCAGAACCAAATCCACCAGAAGAAGAAGCGCAAGAGAGAAATCCACTGCCTGTCCCTTCATAACTACCAGGTGTGCTGTTCAGAAATGCTCCAGGTGAGATGCCGGGGCTCGGTTTTATAATCCAGCACCTCTCTCCTGACGTCCTTTGAAGAGATCTGTCAGGCCGCGGATGGCTGAAGGGCGTGTGTGATCCACGGGAGCGCTCAAAGAATTAAATGTGACAAGCTTGTTGTGTATCGAAACCAACTGGCCTTTGTAGTGGCGGAGGTGTGAAAACTGTAAAAGGCCACAACTCTGATTGTTGTTGTATTGTATATTAGAGATCCCTTTGATAAGAACCCATGACAATAATATTAGTTAAGGAGATTACGAGCTGCACAACTGCGCAGTGATTAATGGGGAAGCAACACGGGAGTTAATCAGAAAAATCACTTTCAGTAGCACAGGTCGCGAGGAGCCTGTTAGGACAGAGATAAAAATAAAGAACTGGGGGCAAGTTGAGGTCAATATTTGACACAACTCTAATCCAGAAAAAAAGATATTTTCCATGCTGCATTTTAATTATTGGTTTATTTAGGCCTTTATTAACGAAGTAGGCCCAAGTTTTAATAGATAATCCTGGCATGGTGGGTCTAATGCGCATGTCCATACGTTCTGGTTAATATTTTAGGGATAAATAAAAATGACAAAATATTAAAAAAATTAAATTAGAATGAATAATAATCATACTTAATCAACAAAGATGGTGTTGGTGATATGTGGCGATAGTCTAATTGTCTTAAATAGTATAGTTATAGTTGATATAATTATTTTTAGTAAGAAGAACATTCTAATATTGTCAAATAAATTATCTAAAAAAAATAAATAAATAAAAAAAAAGTATCAATGATAAACATTATTATGCCACATAAGAAAAATAATAGAAATGTCAGGACATTTCTTTTAACCTTTTTGTACGTGTAAACTTTTTATCTGCAAATAAATATTTAGTTTTAATTGTGTCGAATCAAATGTAATTCTGTACAGTTTAGATGAAAAGATTTCATGCACCACCTGGGTCTGACATGCTAATTGATGGGACCATTAAAGAGACATTAATGACGTTTATGATTGTTGCCCATCCAGAAGTCAAACTGCACACTTTGACCTCAAAAGAAAGAAGAAAGAGATGATGGTCGATCACAAAGCTTTGATTCTTTTTGAAGAGCGCGATGTGTGAAAAGAATTTAAAAAAAACCCGACAAAAGGTGCCATTAGTATTGAATTAGTCGTGTTCTTTGAAAGTTCTTTACTGTCACAACATCAAACAAACTTCTTCTGGCTGCACATTATGGGTGATTGGAACGAAAGTAAAACATATTCAACATTAATACAAAAAAGAACTTACGAGAAATGAAAATGCACGTTAACAACAATATGCGTTGCGCAATTGTGCACATTGCGCGCAGTGTTTCAACAAGGTCCTCTCATAAGTGCAAGTTTGAGGTTCTTGTTGAGTATTTCCATTTTATACTTCTATTCACTCCATTCTGGAAACCTCATACTCCACTAGATCTATTTGACATCAACATTTGTTGGTTACTTTGCAGCTTCAGATATAACATATAGATCAAATGATAAATCATGATGCGTTATTATTGATTAAGCTACATGTACAATAAAGTATCTGAAATTAGCCTTACCATACTAGCTGCAACATCTGCTTACACATTCATGCATCTCTAAATATTATCCAGTGATATATATATTATTCTGATATTATCCACTATGCATATAATGGCTATACTTTTACATTTTGTGTTTTATTCTGATTTTTGGATGCAAAGCTTTGAGCCTACTACAGAGTATTTCAACAGTATTCATCTGAGTGCTTCTTCCACCACTGAAGATGCGATGAGGATTTGAAAAGAAGAACTGAACTGAATATAAAGTTGAATATATATCGCGCCGGATCATCAGGTCCACACGGCTGCCCTTCTCCTCCTCCACATCCTGACTTATCTGTGAAGGAGGAAGAACCTCGTACTTTGCTATAGTTTTACTTATGGGCACTGTTTTAAAAGAAAACGCAACAGTACAAGAATAAAAACTGGAGTTTGTTCCGTGCGTAAAAGCGCATAACCTGTCCAAAATGCGCACGGCGTTATCACCTGACTGAAAGCTCTGAATGTGGGAGTAACATCAGCAGCTGAAGCAAAACACTCAAACGGAGGAGGCGCATATTTTACGCTGCTTTCCCAGCAACAAAAGCAGCACGTGCACAGCTTGCTCTCTGTCAAATTAAGCACGATAGACTGCGCTCGCGCCCACTGATCATCAGCTGTCAAAAACATGAATAACTACATGTGAGAAATAAGAGGTGAGTTTTATTTAATCATGCGCGGTTCAGAAAACTGGAAAGACAAAAGACACTAACAAATTAAATAACAAACAAATAAAAAAAAAACAACCAAAACGTTATAAAACATTACATCACATCCGTTTAAACCAGTTCTTTAAGTATTCAATACAACAGATTTTTACGTAAGTAAAAATACAAAAGTATTGGCATCAATATATACTTAAAAGTACCTCAAATAAAAGTATTCATTATGCAGAATGGCATATTGCAGTAGGTTAATTATTGATAAATTAATGTGTTCAAAGCTTTAATGTTAAAGCAGGTAAAGGAGGTTTAACTTGTTTATATAGTTGATCTGCTGGGTAGCTTGTAAATTTCCCATTAAAGTTTATTATAATATAACATTATAATTTATTTCTTGATAATATTTTGTATTATTTAGCTAATGTTGCTAATGTAGTGAAGCTAAGAATTTGCCAATGAATTGTAGTGGAGGAAAATTATAAAGCAGCAGAAAATGGAAATACTCAAATAAAGTTCAAGTACCTCAAAATTGTACTTAAGTACAGTACACGAGTAAATGTACTTAGTTACATTTCACCACCGGGTAACGGAAGCTGGACGCTCCGTCTGCGGTCGCACGCGCACCTGCAGCAGCTGATAAAAGCGTTTCCGCTCAGGTGACGCAGCTTGTCCCGATGAGCCGCGCGGGCCGATATGGACTTTCGCCAGTTTATTTGTTCGATTTTTCTGGCAGGTCTGAGACTTTCTCGAGGTAAAACATCAACTGTGTGTTTTAGTGAATTTATATGACTTAAATTCAAGTGTGTTTATACCGAATAACACGAGAGGCGCCATTTTCTTTAGCTCTGAACATGAACGAGGCAACATGGCCCGAGTTCAGGGTCACAAGCTTTATTGGAATTTTAATTAGCTTCACTAAACTCAAACATTTCAGTAGTTTAGCTAGGCTATTATACATAGCTAACATCAGTTACCTGTAAGAGTTTATCTTGTTCCTGTGCCCGTTTTGAATTGAAACGTATTTGGGTAAAAAAAAATAATTTAAAATGAGTGATAGTTGTATTTTGAACCTTAGCTAGACTTGATCAAAATGCTGCTTTACTATTTTAGCTAGTTAGCTAAAACTTTGCTAGTGCGCATCATATCAGTCCTGTTTGCCGTTTCGAGGCCTAGTGTGACCTTTTGTGATGATTTTAACACATCCTTGGTGTGTCTTATCAATATGGTTTTTCTTACACTTCATTAGTATGTTTGATTGCTACAGTGCATAGGACTTTATCATTAACAGTTCTGTTTGAATTTAGCTTAGCTTGTAGTGGATTTGTCACATATCTGATCCAAGATTACTTGTTTCAGCAGGATTTTTCACGGTTCAGTGTCATTACTGAGCAAATGAAACATGTTTCTGGCCACCTGACAATATTATTGAACTATTTTTCTGTCTTGGCTGTAAATTACTGTGTGGTTTCAGCTCACCATGCAATCAAATCACAGGCAAAATGGTTAATTAAACTCAGAATATGTAAAGGTATTTTCCACCTTTTCTGTTCTGTTGCATTTCCTGTCGTTTTGCATCAGTTCCTCGATGTTTTTGAAAGGTGCCATATGACTTGAACTTTACGGCAGGTACAATTTAAATGACAGTCAGCTTGTCTACTTCTTTGATCTAAAAAGGGGGATGTCTGAATTTAGACACATTCTACAATTCATCCAGTCAGTGATTTGACAGGCCACTTGTATTTTTTTCAGCCATCTTCCTCCTTCTCCTACCGTCTGTCTTTCTTTGTGTGTTTGCAGGTCAAACGTTGGGATGCCCACAAGGCCAGTGGCAGTGTGATGATGGAAACTGTATCCCTGATGTCTGGAGATGTGATGGAGCTGGAGACTGTCTGGATGGATCTGATGAAATGGATTGTACTGGTCGGTATACCTCCTGTGTTCTCGACACAAATAAATAGTCCAAATTATTAAAGATGGCTTTATTTTTTTCCCCCACCATAGGTGTTGTTTTCGTGCGAGTCTGGAATGCTTTAAGTTATATTTAACAAGACTGAGTTGTAATAGAATCAGCTGCAATTATAGCAGATTCATTTGTCTCATTTTAGCAAACAAACTGCTTCACGATAAGCAAAAAGCACAATTTGAGTCATACTTGCAATTTTCCATGTTAGGTTTTATTGTGGAGCCACAAAAGGTGAAGGATTGTCATGTTGTCGGTGTGTTTGTGTTCTTTCAAACGTCTCAGTATACGAGAAAGCTAAAATTATGTAGAACCTAAAGAGATAATCTTGGTAGAATGAAAAGAAAATGAAATGTAAACCCTTCATGTGTTCCTCCCATAATACGTTTGGTGTCTCGTTGTCTTCCCTCCATCTCTCCCAGGCTCTTCTGAATGTCCGCCGGGTCAGTTTCCTTGTGTGGACTCTGTCGGCTGTGTTGATGCGTCGGCCCGCTGTGACGGACGTATCCAGTGTCCCACCGGCTCAGACGAGGAGAACTGTCCTGCTACCCGGGGCTGTTTAGAGTCTGACTGGTACTGTCGAAACCACATCTGTATCCCCAAAGAGCTGCGCTGTAACGGACTGAACGACTGCCTGGACAACTCTGACGAAGAGGACTGTGGTGAGAGAGACGAAGAGGTTTCATGCTGTGCCGTTGAATGCATGGTTATAGATTGAAGTATACTTAAAGGGTCAGTTCACCCAAATTACATTAACTTGTATTTTCCCATTTGCCTCAAGTTGTATCAACTGTAGCAATGCAGGTACAAAGTGGTATTATGATGGTGTTATGGTTGGCATGCTTTTCAATGTAATAATTCACCGTAATTTGATTTATGATCAGCGCAATATGATCATAGGTTGAACATGATACACGAGTACATATCAAAGATATCGGGTACGATCGAGTGGCCTCTTACACAGAGTGGGTATGAGCCCCAGTTAAATAGTCCTGATTGTCTCTCCTCTCACAGGTCTGTGTGGTGAGGACGGCATACGTTGTCCTGAGGGGACGTGTCTATCTGCTGAAGAGAGGTGTGACGGACAGGTACATTGCTCAGACAGCAGCGACGAGCCCATAACCTGCGGTAGGTTTGAGATGGATCACAATGCTGCAACAAACTGCCTGACACTTTACCACCACTGATGTGTAGCAATCTCCAAATAATGTGATGCAGTGAAATGCTTCTGGTGCCCGTACGTCTGTGACGAATCACATTTCACCTCCTGCAGGACGTATTTGCTCGATGAACAACGGCGGCTGCAGCCATGCGTGTGTTGATGAAGCCTGGGGAGCTCTGTGTGCCTGTCCTGTTGGGTACAAGCTCTCTCCCAATGGAGCCGTCTGTGAAGGTGTGTGTGGCATGAAAATAACACACTGTTCACTTTTAGTGTTATTGAGGGATAAAGGCCCTTTGTGTTACCATATTGGACTAGTTGCCCCTTCTTCTGTTTAGAGCTGCAAGGATTAATCAATTAGTCGATTGAAAGAAAATTAGTTGCCATCTATTTTGATAATTAATTAATTAATCTTTTCAGTCACTTTTCACATTTGCAATTGCTGGTTTCAGCTTCTTCAATGTGAGGATTTACAGCTTTTTTGTCATTTATGACCGTAAATGAAGAGTCTTTGGGTTTTCGACTGTTGGTTGGACAAAAGAAGAAATTTGAACTCAGGGAAATTGTGATGCTAATTTTGCCATTTTATGGACTAATTGTGAAAATAATCAGCAGATTAATCAATAATGAAAATAATTGTTAGTGTCAGCCCTATTTCTGTTAGCTAAGTGAAAAGATTAAAGAGTACGTTGAGTTAAGAAGAAACTCTATTTTGCAGATTTGTAATCATCTGTTGTTTATGAAGCTAAACCCACTCTCTGCCCTCAGATTTGGATGAATGCGCCCCGCCCTCTGCTCCCTGTATGCATCACTGCACTAACACTGTGGGATCGTACTATTGCCACTGCAGAGACGGATTCAAACTGGATGGGAACTCCACATGTCTGGCTACAGGTAAAGAGCCGGGGGTTTTCCCTGTTTATCCAGATATACAGAGATGGAGTTCATGGCCATCAGGGGTGAAATGTCACTGAGTACATTTACTCAAGTACTGTACCTAAATACAAATTTGAGGTACTTGTACTTTACTAAGTACTTTACTTGAGTATTTCCATTTTCTGCTAATTTATACTTCCACCCCACTACATTCTGGAGGCAAATATTGTACTTTTTACTACATTTATTTGATAACTTTACTTATTAATTACTTTTTTTGAGAGAGAGAGAGAGATTGCCACTTTGTCAGAGATATATTATAAAGGCTTTGAACTTTGATGGGATGATGGAGAGAGGAAGAACAAGAAACGATGACGGAGACGAGCGCCGTGGTGCTTTGCTGGTGCTGCACCTGGGATCAGTGTAGCGCTTTTTCTTAACACTGTAAATTGGCACGGGACATCTAAAAAGTTGCCCATGCACTCTGTGATATTGAGTTTATTTGCCATTTATCATATCTTTACTCTTACTCAAGTCTGACTTTTTGGTACTTTCTACAACACTGGTGGCCATTCCACCTATTTGTTTGGTGAAGCCAGGGAAAACACTGAGTACTTCAAAACAGGATCTTTTTGACTCATCCACCTAAATGCTGGTAAGAGTGGTTGAGCTAGTCATCAGTTTAATTGTACGATGTGAATCTACTCTGGATTTGGCTTCATCCTCTTTAAAGATCAAACCAAACGACAAACATCAAGAAGTGCACTTGGACAAAAGATCAGTGACATGTTAATTGGCTTCTTTGATGTGGCTGAGCTAATGACAACAGCTAGAAAGAAAAGTTCAGAAAGATCAAAGATGGAACTTGAAATGCAAACAGTCGAGTGAGTTGCATCAAAAAAGACTTCAAATGTTGGTGATAAATGTTAAATGAAGTTGGCAAATATTAAATGAGATGCACAAACTATTATCCAGGTTCTATTTTTGATCAACTGTTGTGATTTGTACTTGTAAGTGAATGTTTTCACTTTGTAACTTTCTACACTTATAAGTTAACAGGAAGTCAAGTTTAATCCAGTCTAAATATTCACTCTAACTGCACCCTTCTCTCTGAATTTGTCCAGGTGATGCTGTCAGACTGCTAACGGTGCAGAGGAAATCAATCGGGCTGTTGAATGTGAAGTCTCAACAGTTTGAAGTTATCCAGACTCCGGTCTCTGACCCAGTGGCTTTGACTTTTGATGTTGCACGAGGCTGGTACTACTGGGCTGACAACCAGGGCAACATTTACAAAAGTGATGGACAGCACAGCTCGACAGTCTATACTGGTTAGTTGAGCCAAGATGTTTTTTTGATACAGCTGGCTGTGTATTACAATTGTGACAAGTTTGAAGGGACAGTTCACCCCAAAATCAAAAATACCTGTAGTGCTATTTATCATCTAGATGGTTTTGGTGTGAGTGTCTCAGTTTAGGAGATATCAACTGTAGAGATGTCTGCCTTCTCTACAATATAATGGAAGTATTTGTTTTTCTTCATTACCAATCAATAATCTTGCACCCCTTTCAAACCACAGGTTGAGAACCACTAGACTAATTCATCGGTTGGCTGCTTAATAACATTTGAGGCCAGTGACAAATGACCTGTGATTCTCTCACAAATTTCTGTTTCACGTCTCATTTCAGTCTTGACTAATGACCAGTTATTTTTGTAGCATTTGGATCTTGAACTTTGTTTTTTTTTTATGTCGCACAAATAAATGATTAATTGGTTTAAATCACAGAGCTGCAAGAGATTCTGTAAAAGCCCCAGACTGTGTGACCCATTACAGAATCCACTTGGTCCAATTTGGACCTGAACTCCTGAACTGAGGTAAAAGAGACTGAAATGTCCCGAATGTTATTAACAGGGGAACCTGGAATCAAGGGTCTAGCCTGCGATTGGCTGAATGGAAACTTGTTCTGGACCAATCAGAAGACTGAATCGATCTACATGCAGGCAGCTGCTGGGAAAGGTTACGCTACACTGCTGAGCAAAAACATCAGCCCATCAGAGTTGGTGCTGCTGCCTGTGGAGAGGTGTGTTTGACTTTTATTCTCTCTCTGCTACACAGGATTTAAATCATCTCGTTTAAAATATTATTGATATCAATGATTACTGCTGACTGGAAAATCCACTTTTGTTCTTCTCTTTTGAAAAGAAATGAGCGAGCATACATGGAATATTGATGTTGCAGTTTTGAAATGAGCTGTTAAATTTGATGTTCTCACCATCATTAATGCACCGGCAGAGATGAAGATGCACTTGGGTGGTGCTCATCAGATTCTCTTCTCTCTGCCTCCCAGCTTGATGTTCTGGATCAGTGCCGGCCGAGGGGATCGAGTGACGATGGAGAAGTCATGGATGGATGGTTCAGAAAGAAGTTCTCTGACTGTGCTCACTGCTCAGGCTGCACACAGCCTCACCGCTGACGTGGCTGCCAGGAGACTGTACTGGATCAGCGACTTCAAGAAGGTGAGTTAAGGAAAGAACAGGACCAAGTGAAACCTAGTATGTGGCTGGACCGCCATGATACTTAACAGTAATGTTGTCAGGACACCCAAAATTTTGACTTTGATACCAATACCCAGTTTAGTATCACGATACTCGATACCAAAACGATACTTGAGACTGAAA
>JBBPCS010000729.1:10632778-10659307 GCA_037974645.1 Hollardia meadi | reverse complement strand
ACACACACACACACACACACACACACACACACACACACACACACACACACACACACACACACACACACACACGTAATGTTAGGCTAAGGACAGAAGCAGAGTCAGGGGCCCCAGAGACCATGAGAATGCCACGACATGTAAAGAAGACGGAGGACGGTATTGGCAGACTTGAAGCTCAGGGCAAAGTCACGCCCTCCACACAACCTCCACACAAGCAGTAAATACGCATAAATCAGTCACAGCTACACACTCGAGAAGACGTTTGGAGGACAGCACTGAACACACATGGGAACAGATGGCAGCAGGTCTGTCCTGTGTCTCACAAGGATTCTTCATTGAAAATCAACATCAAAGATAATCTGACATCCTTTGACAGTGGACTGTGGACAGCGTGTGTCTTTAGACAGATGATGGAGGAAGCCCAGATAACATTTGGACTATGTTTTTTTTATATTACATGTACAGGAATAATTGTATTAAATGGGCCTTTAAAACCATACAGACAGGGAAAATGCTTGCAAGATCAATAAAGTATATCTATCTATCTATGGACAGATTAAAAAAAAACATTTAAAGACAAACAGACCTACTGCATGTAGAAAGGTGAATTGCAGAGAAACAGGCAGTGAAGGACGGATAATGTCTTGACATTTGCTGTATGTTGTAAAGAGATCTAATGGCTTAAAGTTCGATTGGGCTAAATTCACCCTATAATAGCTGTTTTGTTTAGAATTGGTCTCCCCGAATAGATTTTTGGCCTCCTATCAATGAAAGGAGTTAAATGGAGTCCAGTTGTAGATACCTGCAGCGGAGGTTTTGTGGTTGAGTGTCAGATTTTAACCATTTACATCACCACCACAACACTATATGCATGTATTGTACACCATCTGCCCGTATCGGGCTTTAATCGTATTATTTAATTAATCTGTGAGACAATGGGAGAGATGAAGTTACATCCAGGTAGTAAGATTATTTCTGAAAGTTTCTTTACAGAATAGGAGATTAAAGCCATGCAATCGCTGTATTTATGTTCATTCATAGAGAGCAGCAGGTAACAGAATAGATGTGAGTTATTGAATAGGAGAAGACTACTGACAGTCTGCTACCTCACAAAAACATAAAATACCAACATGCCATGAGTCCACAGGATTTGATTCCCACCTAAAGAAAACAGGTTAACACACCTCCACAGACCTTATTGATAAAATCAGTGTTTGGTTTGAATAAAAACCGGCAGACTCTCGCCTCAGTCGATAAGATGCTCAGTCACAGTCTTGTCACATAAATACAGCGCACTGATGGCTGCTCTCCTTGACCCCCGGATATGAGATTTAAGCAGAATCTTTTCACAGCAATTATGATAATTCCTTCACCGGAGAATTTGTGTTGCAACAGAGCTGACCTTTTCGTACACCCCGACACCCCGTGTGAAAGAGATTTAAAGAAGAGCTGGACTGATGCCTCTTTGTCGGCTCTAACCTGCGCAGACTCTTCCTCCAGGCGCCTCTTCTCGTCCTCAGAGTCCACCAGTTTCTGTTTAGTCAGCAGCAACTCTTTATTCAGGGCGTCAGCCTTCTCCTCAGCCTGACACACACACAAACAAGAAAATAACCCAAATGTTGATGAGGTAATTTAAAGTTAGACTTGCCCTACTTTCTTTTTAGTTTTCTCTCCACCATCTCTCTTTTCAAGGTCAGTCAAACAGTGATGCACACAAATGTCCCTGCCACACACACGCGCGCGCAAATGACATTTCGAGGCAGTGTCAAATGTTTTGCTACATGTTTGTATTTTTGTTGCACAAACACACTATCACTCTTCCTCATGATGTTTCAATTCTTGCACAATTGTTGCCACATGTGATACAAACGTGTGTGTGTGTTAAGTGTCCGTACAGGAGTGATGACTCACATTTTCATGACAATCTTCACATACACACCCTAAAACATGACACAAACACATGTTTTCTGTTTGGCTTACATTGTCGAGGTCTTTGCGCAGGGCTATCTTGCTGCTGACTAGTTCGTGTGCCAGGTCGTCATTCTCCTGCTCCAAACGCATGTTAGCCTCTTGCAAGCGACGGTTCTCCCGCTGGACGGAAGCAAGACAGAAGAAGAGAAAAAAAAAATTTAAATTACAGTGAGACAAAGAAAAGAAATGGGGCAGCAAAACAGAAAGTAGAGAAGTAAGGAAACATAATAGAGGAAGGAACATGAAGTGAGCAGAGCAGAAAGAAGGAGTTAATCATGAGGAGTTGCAAGTGAATGTGTAAGCATCTCTTCCTGGCTATGTAGTTTCTAGAGTAATGCAACAATACACAGAGATTGTGCGGGCTGTGTAAAAGTTAACCATGCTCAGGTGAGACCGTAATGTTTAACAGGGCATAACCTGACGTGTAAAATATTATCCTCGAGATGACGAGCAGAGGAGTAGAGGGGTTAACAGACAGAGATAATCTAATATCCTTTCAAATCAAAAAAATCTAATTATGATGTTTTGACTGAACCAACTGACTGCAGGCAACTCCATCAAGTTGTGGCTTAATGGATGAGTGTATGAAAGTCCTCTGGATAGCAATAGCACAACTAGAGGTTGATTGATTAATGGCTTTGCCTGATTAATTGGTGCCCATAAGATGTTGGAACTTGGCTCCAATAGTGGCCCGATGGCTGCAGCCTCCACCAGTCAACTTCCAACTGGAATTACTTGGGGAAAAAACCCCCAGCTGAAAGTCACTCCAGCCTACATTTTTTACAGTTAGTTTGAGCAGTTGCATATTTATTCATTAATTCCTTTGACTTAGATGTTCAGTTCAACAATTAGAATAAGTCAAAGATTGTTCATTTCCAACAGTGTTGAAATATTAGCTTTCTCCTGCTACAACTATCTCAACTATGTGTCGACCTTGAAATACAAGCACCACAACATTCCTTTGAAATATTTAAAAAATGTTTTTTGCTTTTTACAGCAACAGCGAACAAAGCAGAAGTTCAGTCACTGTAATTGATGATCTTGTACTGTATCCAAGCAACCTGTTACCCCTGCGATGACTTATGGCATGTAAAGTTAATGGCTTTTTTTGGTGCCATGTAGTTTTTCTTTCACAAACAAGGACTGTCAAGGTCTACACAGTAAGTACAAGATTTATTCCCTGCAGTGGAAAAATGTGCCAGAATGTGGCGGTGGTTTTAACGCAACACGGTAAAAAGGACGTAAAGCTTCCTGCTCTTGTCAGAAGAACCAAGCAAATATACATTATTTAATATCCAGTTTATGTTGATTTCATGGAAAAATTATTACATTTTTATGTTTAATGTGTGCATGTGAATATTGTGTGTTCATGTCTACCTCATATCGCTCGATGGGGGCCTCCTGCTGCTCCTGCTGCTCCCTTATGGTGTGGTACTCCTTCTCAAATTTCTTCAGCTTTTTTTGGCTGATCTGTTGGACAGTAAGAGCAGAAAAAACAAATAAATGTTTGGAACTCATCCACTGTACTAAATGCAATTATACACATAATTAAAGATGGAACTATAAACTAGCATGATAGTCTTTGGCTCATGCACTAAAGGTGGCTGCCAGAGAAAAGTCTGCAATCTTTTGCAAACAAGGACACACGATTTATAATCTTTGCTGGAGTGTGGTGGTTTTTTGGTCCAGTCCGGCACTGCAGTAGGATATAATGGAACATATGCTGAGATTATGGGCACTTCTGTTTTTTGAGTTTTAAAAAGTTCATGCATTTTAAAATTATGCTGTAACACAAAAACATGCACATCAACGTGGGGCGGTGTACATGTGTTTATGCACTTCAATGGCTGATTGACATAACGCTGTACAGTCAATTACACACTTTTTAAAAAAAAAAGCTTTTGTGTCATATTTAGAGCTGCCACGATTGGTCGATTAATCAATTAGTTGATTGAAAGAAGATTTTCCAAGTATTTTTGAAAATCAATTAATCGTTTCGGTCATTTTTTTTAACGTTTGCTGGTTCCAGCTTTTAAAATGTCAGGATTTGCTGCTTTTCTTTGTCATTTATGATAGAAAATAAAGATTCTTTGGATTTTGGACTGTTGGTTGGACAAAAGAGGCAATTTGAAGACGTCACTTTGGGCTCTTGGAAGTTGGAGAATGAGATTTTTTTTTTTTTAATTTTGTCAACTAAACAATCATGAAAACAATCAGCAGATTTAAAAAAAATCATTAGTGGCAGCTCTAGTTGTGTTACGATTAGTCTGAAGTAACCTGCAATTCCTTAAATTTTGCGAACAGTCATTCATTCATTCATTCCAACAGTTGCATTTTGCACACATTCTGCATTTAGGCACCCTCATCAACAGGCCTTTTACTGCCCAGCTGCCTTACTTTTTGAAAGAGCAGCTACTCTACAGTGAACTCTATGTGCCCGAAAGAGAGGGCCAACAAACACTGCGTACAAGACTTGCTCCTCCATTAAGTCGATTTTAATGCATCTAGTTACGGCTGCAGCATCAATGCTTCGTTGTCTGCGAGTGTGTGTTACGGTCTCAGGTTTAGAATTATACTACAGCACAGGAGATGATCCAAATGCTCCCAGCACTCATCACCTAATGGTGCTGGCAGAACTGGGACAGCATGGCCCATATGTTGTCCTGCTCTAAGTCTGTCTGCTTGTGTGTGTGTGTGAGCATGCTCTCAGAGTGTATTTGGTTGCACATTCTGCTCTGTAAATGGGGAGACGGGGCAGGAGCTGCGTCATCCATCACCTCTTTTTCCCTGCTTTGACTGACAGCTGGGTCTCCAGAAGAAGACCTTGGAGCAATTAGGAACATAGAACAACCACTGGTCTCTCAAATACAGCTACATAAAATATTTCTCATATTACAAGTCCAATCAATGGATCAGTTCTAAATTAGAAAAGTATCTGTGCAGTATCAGTATTGCTTTTTTATTAAAGTACAGTAGCAGCTAAAAGAGGCATATTGTAAAACCACCTGCTCTCTCTCAGGTGATTTGAGACTACTATTACAATCTGTTTCTGCAATACAAAAGTGAAAGATGTAACTTTATGTAGCCGTTCACTGTATTAAAATACCAACTCATCCATACTTGCATATATTTGGTAGAATGGAGAGAGCTAATGAGGCAGACAGAGAGAGATGGGAACTAAAACACACGGGTAAACAAAAAAAAACTTTTAGATTCCCTTGGCAATTTGCATAGATCAGCTTTAGAAGTCAAGACAAGAAGAGGTATATAACAGTTGCACAGAGACAACATAAATGACCCAGTTTGACCCTGAGATTGTCTCCTGAATACATTTTGTGATAGGACTGTAGTTTATCATATACTCACCTAAAAATATATTCAAATTATAACAACCTTTGACCGCAGTTGCTTTGTAAAAATACTTTTAAGAGTTTTCTTCTTAATACCGTCTACTTGAACTCACACAGACGCAGAGCAACCTTTTCCTTTCCTCTTCTTCAGATAGGATCACTATAATCCCGAGTCAGCTTTTACGGTTTTGTGCCAATTCCACCACGGGGGTGATGAAGCAGGGGAGGACGAAGCTCAAAGGGTCAAGGACCAGGATGTTTGACCTTGACCTCTGGTATATAAATAAAATTCTTTAGCATGAAAATGTGCATGAATACATCCCCAGGTACGTAATTCAAATGTAATAATCAAAATTTTAATCATGTTTAAAACAGCACAATGAAATAAGTGATAGAACTGGCCAATCTGAGCTAAAATGAGCAATAAAGTTAGAGCACCTGGCAACCCAGAAAGATCTGCGCTCCAATCAGAAAGCAGCATCATCAGTCTATAAAGGCATCAGTAATCTGGTCACTTAATCCCCTTTATAGTGACATCCAAGCTTCAGATTAGCCTTCCTTGACTCAGATTCAATTTCCAGCTCCAACAGTGCAGGTACTCACTGAGGTCAGTTGGCCAAATTATTTCTGGGAATTACATTTTCTAGCCAAATACTGTGCTGGAAACAACCTCTTAAACCAATATGCAGTAAATAGTAGATTGAAAATACTTCTTTGTAACTAAATGAAGGCGTTTTATACAACAAACTCATTAAAACATTCATAGCTCAGCTTAATAATTACATAAAGAATATATACAAGTCTAAAAGTTTATTTATTTATTTAGTTCCGCTAGATATTCCTCTGCTGGAGGGGCTCTTAACGCATCCAACCTGCCCGTCTAACAGAACCAAACAGTTCACATCTCTCTCCATGCTGGCTCCTTTACAGAGTCTGTGCTAATAAATATCTCTGCCCTTCAAAGTAAAGTTACCTTCAAAGTCAGACCCTCTAAACTAGGCCAGACTGTTCAAAACAGGTCAGGACACAGGTGTGTATGTATGTGTGTGTGTGTGTGTTTAGGAGACAGGGATGGAAAGAGAAATGTGTGTGTGTGTGTGTTCATTGGATCTGTTGAACTCGATTTAAGGTTCAAAAGTGGCCCCTAGTGGTATTTAAGTAGCACTGCTGCTCTACAGAGAGGTTTATAACATTCATTCAATCCATTACTATTTAGCTTGATCTGATTAGCAGACCTACTGACTCATTTTTAAAGACCGTTAACTAAGGATGAACAGGCATAGCTGCTATGTGTTAGTGGTGAACTGATTCCCCTTTTCCCTCTAAACCCACCTTCATGCTGCAGGCCAGCTCCATCAGCTTCTTTGCATTTTCCTCAGAACGGTACCTCTTCGGAACCGGCACGCGAAAGAATTTGAGTGCACCCTCGAAGTCTGTTTGGATCAGATCGTCTTTTGATGTCTGGGGAGAAACGGATGGGAACAGCATCAGGTCATGATGTACATCAGGTCAGTACATCATGTGTCAACGTGATTGACACAATTTACAGAATTGTTCAAACCAAGAAAAATGACAGGTTTGTGAGAAACCAGCACACCTTCAACCACAAACCATGTGCTCTGTTGTCAGCTCAGAACAGTGGGGTGACGCCACACGTGTGTCTGCACCTGCTCACGTGTGCAGACGTGTCAAATCTATCCATGGTTTGATTTTCTTTTGGCGCCTGCTGTGTGTTCTGATTTCTACTCAGAGTTGTGGTTGGAAGTGTTGTTATATGTGTGTGTGTGTGTGTGTGTGTGTGTGTGTGTTCATAATTGTGTGACCTTACCTTCAGAAGTGCCAGAGCTACATTGAAGATCACACTGATGCCCTGAAAATAAAGACACATTTTTACTGTTATGGGTTTAAGTGCAGGCGTATGAGCACAAACAGTGCATACTGTATGGTTTTGCTTTTTAATGGACTTACTTTTAAAATATTTGTTGCCTTCAATGGACACACAATAATCAATAATGACAAGGACACATAGATCAGTCTGGATACGCCCACTAATTTTGGAGGCAATAATTGTGTTTTTTACTCCATTTATTTGATAACTTTAGTTACTAGTTACTTTGCAGAGTTCATGCTGCATCAGAGCCCGAGTAGCACATTTTGAAATTAATTTATTTTATTGTCGACCCCTAGTATACAGTATATACATACATGTAAATATATGTAATTTGTTTTTACTTGTATTTTTGATACATTTAATATCAGATACTTTAAGACTTTTACTCAAGTACTCTTCAGATTTTAGCATGATATGTTTACTTTTACTTTTACTGTTGGGTACTTTTTACAACTCTTAAAAGTAAAAAGAAAAAAATATAAACTACACACAGTTCCTAATCAGACGCATTATTTTAGTGCTATAGTTCCTTCTAATGGTATTCCTTAACCAGCTTTGCATATTTGAATTTGCAAAGTGTCTCCTACTCAGATTATTTATCAGATTTCATGGGGAGGAGTTTAAACACTACAAACTTAAGATCCCTCCCCAGAGCTTCAGGATTTGGCAGACACTCCAGTTCTTCACTTTAGTCTGAGGCTTTGTGTGAGTTGAAGCAGGTTTTCCTCTCCGTGTTTGGATCTGCCCATCACTTCCTAAATCTTGAACAGTCTCCCAGTCCCTGCTGCTGCGATGCATCATTACAGCATCATGGTGGCATGCATCACCATAGCAATGGTAGTATGGTTTTTATGAGATGTAGAGCTTAACTTTCAGGCCAAACAACTATCTTCATCAGGAGGGAAATCCTTTTCCCCCTGCTCTCTGAGTCAGTCAAATCCTGTACATAAATAGCAAAAATCACGTTTGAATTGCAGCCAGCTTGTGTCTTTCTTCACCAACCTCGCACAGTAGCAGGTCAATGATATGGAAGACCATGTAAAGAGGGAACTTGGCTGTGAAGAGGGTGAGGAACCACTGAGAGGCGTACATATGAGCCTCCAGACCCACATTCAGGAAATGGTTGTACAGATCCGGTATATATTCCTATATATTAGAAAGCAAATAAAGAAACAAGGTTAAAGAGAGAATGACAAGTCGGATTAGTCAGTAAATACACCAATTGTATGCCAACAGTGAAGATGACCACTGCTATGGTGTTCATTAAGAAAAGAGCACTCTGGACCTCCAAATGTAACACACACACACACACCTGCATGAGTCTCTCCAGTTGGAAGAACTTGCAATGCAAATCTTCAAAGTTCTGCTTGAAAAGGTCCCTGAGCCCGTAATCAAACATGATCTTGACCAGCACACTGAACGCTTGCTCCTCTGGCATCTGAAGGAGAAGACAAAGATATTTAAAAAATCATGCCAAGACTAATGATACAGGTTCCAAATGAAGCTAATATGACAAATAATTTACTTCACATCCTTCCCAAAGATATATAGATATAGTAAACTACCTGAACTTGTTAAATATAATGTTATAATATGATGCACACATCTCCCCCAGTGTATCAGCGTCTAAGAAGACATTGACAGTATTTGTCCACTAGGTGGCAGTGTTGACATGTAACTTGGAAGGGATGCTTTAAAGGCAAGTCACTCTGGGGTGGCGGATGAAAATAATGCACATTATTTATGAAAAATAAAATGTCACTATCCCACAGACACCACGTTGCATCTGAAATCTCTCTTTAACTGTTTAGTGCAGTAACAGTACAGATCCTACACTGGATATACAACAAACCAAGCTCCAAGTCATTCAGGATAAGCCAAGGCTAATCCTCCAGCATCGCAGAATGTCAAAAAGATACCGACGTGGAATGAAAAACAGAACGGTCCCTATCAGCTCTTGAAATTGTTTGAAAAGCACAGGACGCTGCTGATATGTGGTACTCACGTGCAGCAGCAGCACTGCAGCCAAGAAGGATTGTCCCTGGCAGTAACCAATCTCCTCGTCGTAAACAGAGTAAGCCTGAAGGAGAGGACAAAGGCAAACGGCCACATGATGAAATTGTATTTTAGTGGGAAAGCTTTAAGCTACACTGGAACTTCAATACAGCTTTAACAGAAAAAATAAAGAGAAGTTGAGAAATTACACAAACAAAAATAAGCGAGCTTGTGACCTGAAGGCCTTGGGTTCAACTCCCCGGACCAGCAGGATAAATCTGGGTGGGGAAAGTGAAAAAGCAGCACTTTGCCCCTCCCTCGTTACCTCTACTGAGGTAATCGTATCAGTTGAATAAAATTTGTATAAATATTTAGTTTTTCAACCCACTGCACACTTGTTTGACTAAAGAGCACTTGAATTAAGTTGTACAAGCTGGTGAGAGTAATATCTAGTCATTTTTATGCCTTATTATATCAAACACTGTTTTGTGAAGTGTCCTATTACTGGTGCTAGAAGAGCAGCCAGAGGACATGTAGATGAGGGTCTGGAGTGACGGACAGAGAAAAAGGAAAGATGACCATGAGAAGAGAAGACTGTTAAAAAAGACAAGCAGGAAAGCAGAGAGTTGAAGAGAGATGCTGGTATAGAAGAAATGGAGTAAACATGAGGGGAAGGAGTTTGGAAAAAGTGGCCTACTGAGCTACAAACACAAATAATGAGTAAGTCAAACAGACAAAGTGTGGATCAATCCACACACAGAGGAAAGGGAGGGCCCACTGAATTATTCAAACACACCTGAGGAGGTGCTTGTCTGGGAAGAGATGGATGCCCTCACCTGAGTTATACATAATGAATGAAATGGAAAAAAAACAACACCACAAACAGAACAAACTGCAGGCGGGCCGTTTATGTGTGATTATGGAACTATAGGTTGAAATGTGTGTACGTCTCAAATGTATATGCACGTGTTCATTCTCTTGAGAGGGAAAGCAACAGGACTGATTACAGTGGAGCGTGTGTGTGTGTGTGTGTGTTCGATTAGAAACTTGTGTTGCTTTTCTAGACAGGCAGTGAACTCACTGAACCACCCAGAAACAGAGTTTGCTGCTCAGCTAATTAATGATCACTTTCCCTTTAGCGCCGACAACTCTCACTACCCCAATACAAACTTTGTCATCAGACCTATTGTAAAGCAAGTCATTTACACAATAATTACACTGCATTAAGAGAAACGTGACTATGTCACATGCAGATTTCTATTATTTTGATGGGTATCGAATGAAGTTCTCTACTGGTATCGGTATCACGTTAACTGTAATGATACCCAGCCCAAATAATTTAAAAATTCACAATCATCCTCAGTAATCATGAGGTTATAAATGCACATCAGGGCCACCATATTTATAATAAATATTGGATGGGTTCTGTTTTTATGGGTTTTATTTTTATGAATACTTCACACATGCATTCCGAGTTGTATTTGTTTGGATTATCTGGATTTTAACTTCATGCAAATTCCACAAAACACTTTCCAATAATGTCTGAAAGGGATGATACACTGCGACAGGTTTCAGTAAAGATGGATCATATAAAGTTGGGTTTTGCATTTCAATTCTTAATGCAGACAACGAAGAACAAAGTGGAGACCAGACGAAGGTAATACATATTTGTGTTTCTTCAGCTGCTCTGCATACAGTCGTACAGTCAGTTCCATAATGCCCCGTGTTGACTTCATAAATGTGTTTCAAACATTCTCGTGTGTGTGTGTGTCCCACCTTGCAGATCTTGTAGAGGGAGTCTTGTCCATCTCCTCCAGTGTCTTTGAAGTAGTCATGAGCTGGAAATGTCCTGTTAATGTCCCTGGTGATGGCACTGTCCTGCGGGGACTCCTAACAATGAGACAGACAAAAAAAGGTCAAGATGGGTGGAAAGCCAATACTGTGAAAATATTTCATAGAGGCCCAGCAGTGGTCAGTGTTCATCACTATGTTCAGTTCCAATTCTATTTTTATTCAATTTAGAAAATGAAGTTATTCTCGTGCTGCTTAAGTGTAGATAAATAAATACAAAATAGTTACTCAAAAATTAGCAATCAAACAAACTGTAGAAAAAAAAAAAAAAAAACATTAAAAGAAAACTGACCACATACATCATGTCATGTAGACTCAGAACTGAGAAAATCTTGGATACTTCAGGGTGATTTCCACAAAAAAATAACAAAATCCTGTGCAGCTTAACAGCAGGTTGTTTAGCTTTCATCAACACACCTTCTGTCGTCACCAATCTGAACTGTAACAGAATCAACCCTGAGGACTTCTTGTCCGGAGAGCAGGATAGATGGATGACTAAGACAGACAGCAGGACGTGTGTGGAGGTGTGAATAAAACTGTATGCACCCAATAAAAGTGTTTCCAAACAGGAAAAGAGCTATCAGCACCGTAACTCGAGGGATCAAGGAAGTTAATTTGTTGTACATATTGTACTCTCGTTTTTTCCCAGTAAAAATGTTTTAGTGTGGACCAAAGTGGTCAGAAAAGATTTGTTCACGGTCAGGAAACACTGATACAGGTTGAAGTGGCAAAAACTTTAAATTGTGTTTTTTTTCTTTAACCCCTCTTTCATTTCCCTGTTGTTACCACAAACAGAGTGTGGGTGAAGTACGTTAGACTAGCAGCCTTTACAAAACATGATTCCAAGGAGCCATAATTTATTGCATAATAGACGTAAAATGAAGACACAGTGTGCTTAAACTTTAACTGTCAAGTTGCAGATGCAATTAATCCGCAGATGCACTCATGAGGTATCTGCTGCTACCCGACTTGCCGTACGCACCAACATTTAGGTTACCGCCCTCACTATTAAAGAAAAATAAACTTAATTATGGCTCCTACATAAGGACAGAGGCATGACTATACACAAGCCTCGGGCAAAATACTTCTCTGGGATATCCCTCCACACACACACAGGTCAGCAGCTACTTCAGACTAGACTCTAACCTAGCCAAGATTAATCATCCTTCATTTCATTATTGATGATCGTTGCATTTGGAACAAACAGCCTCTAAATAAGCAATGTTACGCCCTGGACATTACACAAAGAATCACACACACATTTAAAGATATCTGAAGTGGCTCTGAAGTTGGGACTCTGTATTGGGTGATGGGGGGCCTTTGTTTAACTGTGTAATCAGAACTCTGTTATGCCCTTCAGTCTGGTGCTGGGACCCTGCCCACATACTGTATGTTCATTGGTTAAGGAGACAGGCAGCAGGAGCAAAGAAGGGTTTCCATTCAGTCAGCAGTAAGTAACAATGATGCCTCACAAAGTTCATGTTAAATGAGCAAATTAATGTGATGCATCATTGATCCATGTAGGAAAACGTTTCCACTACACACCGAGATGTCAGAAAGTATTGCACGAGTTTTTCAGCATCCTGTGCCTTGCTCAAAAGCACTTCTGCTTGCATGACTTAAGCCTAAAATTAATCCAAGCAGGGGCTTAAAATCCATACTAGCACACCCACCATGGACAAAGCAGATGTAAATGAAAGCCATGTACCTCAGAAGTCCCTTACTTTTAATCACCAGTGCTTTTCAAATCTCTCTCATTCTCTCTGTGGCTAATTTTACCTTCTAGGTCTCTCTGTTGCTGTGCCCATCAAGTCCCTCCCCCTCTCTTTTTCAACCTTTCTGTTCCAACTTCCACAGAGGAAGAGAGTGAAACAAAAATAATGAAGTAAGAAATGCAGGAAGAAATGGATACTAAAACAAAGTGAGCTAATGGGGATCAGAGACCAACAACAGAGGGCTTTTTTTTTTTTTTTAAAGTCCATTCCACAACTTCCACCACACCCCGTAAATCAGTTACTATATACGTATATGTGTGTGTGTGGTTGGGTGTGGGTGTGGGTGTGTGTGTGTGTGTGCGCGCGCGCACAGCTAACTTGACTGGATGCTTAGGAGGGTTTGAGTAATGTTGATTAGTAACTTTGATTAGAGTAGGATCTGTTCCTAAGTAGTTGTATATGTATATAAATATATATGTATATGCATGTCTAACAGTACCATTCTAATTTACTAGAGCTGAAGCGATTAATTGATTAATTCTTTGTCACATAATTGTAAAGCGAGTACCTTTGGTTTTTGGATTTTAGGTCAGACAAAACAAGACATTTTAAAAACATCACCTTGAACTCTGGGAAGCTGTAATTTTTTTTTCTTTTTTCTGACATTCCATAGACCAAATGATGATTAAATGAAAAAAATATTTATTTATCGTTGCAGTTGTTTGGGTAAATTTTCTTGAATATTGTATTTTTCCTGGGAGTCATGAAAGGACTTCACCATAAAGCCCGTGTTCAGCTAACTTGAGTCACAAGGCCACTGATAAAGTTAACATAGGCACTAGAAATCTGTTAATTCACAGCAAAAGCCTCTGGTATTGATGAGTGGGGTGGAGTTACTGCGTCCAGTGTGAAGGGCCCATTACACTGGGCTTCAGTCTCTCAGTGAATGATAAGGATCCATGTTTATACAAGCACCACTTAGCCATACTTATCTGAAGTGCTGAGAGCATGTACAAAAGACCTCTGACATAATGGCCAATTAGCTTCACTTCTGTACGTCTGTCTATTCGGTTACAGCGAGGTTCGGAATGAGGGTAGCGTGAGAGGGGAGAGAAAACATATCCAGTGTCCTGTGCTGGTGGACGGAAATGTGTGACGGAGAGTTTAAGCAATACAGGAAGTGAAGAGAAGAGAGAAAAAGGAAAGAGAATGCTAAAGATAGTGTGTACTTTAAAGGGACAGTTCACCCCAAAATCAAATTTTTTTTTTTCCTCTGGCTTTTAGGGCTAATTATCCATCTAGATAATCAGCTGTAGAGATGTCTGCCTTCTCTCCATTATAATGGAACTAGATGGCACTTCACTTGTGGTGCTTCTTTCCTCCTGCGCAGTGATAGATAAAGAAAATAGTTACAACATGAAACTGCTCACAAGGTCTGTGAGACATTGCCGTTGAGTTAAATGTATTTTATTGGTGTTTTGAGCAACACAAGAAAAATACAATGTAGTTCCATTAGTCTGAGAAAAAGCAAGAGTCAACTCTTTCTGGTTTTCTTGCTATGAGTTATATAAGATCGATACCACTCTCATGTCTGAGTGAGAAGAATGAGCTAAAGCCAGGATGCAGTTAGCCTAGCTTAGCATAAAAACTCAGGGAAACAGGTAGTCTGACTCGGTCCAAAAGTCAAAAATAAACCTACCAGCACCTTTGATGTTCACTAATTAATTTGTATATCGTTTGTTTAATCCATACAGAAACAAAATAAAATGCACAAACATCAAAGGCGGAGTGATTTCTGGTAGTCTCCACTAGTTTCCCACCACCTACAGCCTGTATGCTAAGCTACTCACTCTCCATACTTGACACATGGACATGACAGTGTTATTGATATTCTCATCTAACTCTCGGCAACAAAACATATAAACATACTCCCCAAAATGCTTCACCCAAAATATAGTGAAATGCGTTACTTCCGGCAACGCTTCAGAACTTCAAGGAGGTCAGTAACACAACACAGTGGAAGTGTCCAACCACATCAACATAGATGATGTGTCAGCGACAAGTAACTGCTAGGGATGAGTCATGATTTTCGAATTTTCAAATAGTCATTCAATTATTAAAAAAAAAAAATCACATAGTTTTTTTGACTATCGTCCAGCTATTGTCTCAAAAAATGTTTTCCCTTATTTTAACTGGTGCCTCGCAGTAACGCGATACTACCAGTAGTAATGCGATACCATCAGGCACCGTCAGTATTATGTTGCACGTTGCTTTGTTTTCCGTACGACGGCAGGGAAATTCCCATCCCTAGTAGTACTGCACGGAAATCAAATAACATCTCCAAAACATTTTCTCCTTACGTACATACAATAAAACCTCTTCACTGGGGTAAGCCCAAAATGGCAGCACTACAGTGTGTGTACGTGTAAGCATGTGTGTGCGTGTCTTGGAATAAAGTGCCGGAGTAGGGCTTCCGTGGGAAGGCTAAGCAGCTAGACCCTCCATTGTTTATGTCCCTGATTTTCTCTGACTCAACACAATAGCTGACATGTCATTCTGTTTTTCTTTCTGTGCTCCTAAAGGACCCTGCTGAGATGCCAAGAGAACGCGGGGTGATATTTATCAACTACACCTTGCTCCCCTAACCTAAACAACCTGCACCTTTGATCATTTCCCTGGAACAATCTTAAATTACAGGGTGAACCGTGAGTGAGAGAGCAAATTTATTGCTATAACCTGCATTCTCTCATGGTATTATTTTCCAATCGAGTCCACTGACATTTCCCACTACTGCTTTGCCAGCGTTGCAAATTCAGCAGACCAAATGTGTGCACAAATATGGTGCTACTGTAGCACACTACATTTAGAGCATGTTAACATAACAGCAGTTTGTTCTACACGATCTACGCTGAAGCATTTGGCAAATGATGGAAAATTCTGTGTGAATGCACGGCCATTATACTTACTACTCTTATCATCTACACATCTACACTACAATGTTTAACCGAGCTTTCCACCTCACCAAATATGACAGAAGGGTCTGTTGTTTCTAAAGAACAAATAACACAGCAAACATTGATCCATGCTTCCGTTTGTAGCAAAGTGATTAGTACAAGGAAGTTTGAATACATTGAGATAACATTACGTTTATTTGCTCAGTACAGATAGACAACATGTACATCATACAATACCATATAGGCCTCTCACCTACAAAGCATCGTGTAATGAAATATCTTATTCGTCGTTTCACTTTCATGACAGCAAAATGAAGCATGTTTGACCATGTGCATCATCCCAACATTCTATCTATAAAAGCATACTGTACAGCTTAAAAAAATATATCACAAATCCAACATCCGTGATGTTCGACATACAACATGGCTCGTCATGATCTGATACAGTAATGGCGTCAGTTTGTCAATATGAAATTTAACAATGCACCATTGTTCACTGTGAGCAATTTCCAGCTTTCATTGTGGACGAAAACACACGTAGAGGGTCTTTTGGGAGGCTCCCAGACCAAGTTGTTACAGTGGTCAGTCCCCTTTTAGTGTGATAATAATTTGTTCCTCAGAATTGCTGGATCATGAGTCAGCCATTAGGGGTAGGGTTCTGGTGTGGCCTATTTAGAGCCTTAGGAAAACACAAAAAAGAGACTCCAATGCAGATTAATAGACAGATAAGAAACCATTGCTGGGGTATGTGCGTGCGTGTGTGTGTGTGTGTGTTAAAGTGCACTAAAAAGGGTTGGGCTGTACTGCCCGTTCAGTTACTGTGCAATCTCTACAATAGCCAACCAGTATTCAGTTGGTGTAAAATATTTTTGCTGTTGTTAATTACAAAACATTTTTTTTCTGAACTGAGATAAAAATTTGTGCCTCAAAAATTGGCTTTTTAGGCCCCAATTACACTTAACAATTTCATTTTTTTCATTGTAACTCCAGACACAATTTAGACACTTTTATTTACATTTACAGCATGCAGTTTCTTTAGCTACACGGGGACTATGCTTGTTCTAAAGACAGATAAAGGGGCAATGCACCCAAAACTGTTTGTATAAGATGCCAGTCGAGGAAGATGAAGAAGCAGCAGACACCTTCTGATGTTTGTGGATAACTTGCAAAGAAGTTAAAATTAAATAAAAAGAAAAGTGTATCATTTAAAGACTCTAGCCTGTTGTTATGAAAACTCTGAACAAAGGATGGCCTCCTTGATTTTTTTATTACTGATTATTGCTGATAAATTGTTTTTGTAGTATGCTTTCAATCATTATTGTACCCGATCAACAATTATTTTCTCACAGCTGAAGGTTGCATTTAACCTACAAATTGCTAAACTAGCCTAGTGTCCATATTCCCTCTTGTTCTCTTTAGTCCCCTCCAACATGGCACGGTATCTCCACAAAGCCGGAGTGTCGATCTATTGAGAACATGAGAGCCGATTGTTTTCCCACAGGAAACAGGGAATGCGTGTGTGTTAATGCTAATGTGAGCATGTTTTGGCTTAATAATTTCCCAAGAAACTTTACCCTAAATCTTACACATTTCTGAGGAATTGTACCATTAACTGCTGCGGGAAATAATATCTTTTAAGCTGTCCAAGTACAACAAAAAAGTTGTGTATCTCCACTATTTGTCAATAAGACACAGCTTCAATCATGATCAATGATCAAGGAAGCATGCTATTGAACCTACTTAGACACTCCAACATTTATCACAATTCTAAGCTACCACAATTGTAATTTTACAAAAATAAATTTCTGTAGTTCTGTAGACTCAGACATTCAATACGCCATTTCTGTACACGCCATTTCTGAACAAAAGAAGGAACAATAGGTACATTACAATATTTGGCAATGCTTCACAGATGACAGTCAAAATATTCAAAGACAACATGTGAATCTATCTACCACCATTGTACATCATACTCACATACACATACAGTTTACTCTAAGTGATGTACAGCTTATAAAGCAATAAAAGGTGATAACTCTGTTAGCACCCTGGCTAGAACACCTTAAACAGTCCAATTCAGCCGATGGTCGCATCTTACCATACCCGTACACACACTCATACACACCCATGCACACACAAATAAATACATGTTAAAACAAACTTTTTGTTTGCTCCTGGTTAGTTTTCGATTTACAGAAGCGGAAACAAAGCTTGTAAATGATGGGTTTTTTTTGAAGAGTAGCTGAATTAACGGTCACTTCTTTTTAAATTAGTTTACGCAAACAAATGGGGTTACGGTGATTTTATACTGAATGTGGAATCAAGGCTGGCTAATATAACAATTTCATCTCTGCACATACATACAATTTCCAGTCTAGTCATTCCATCTAAAAACAGTCGCAAGTCATCTATAAACTGAGCCCTCCTTAAATGTGAGAGGAAAATACTTCCCCTACACTTCATTTTCATTTGTATCAAGGCAACAATATACCATTATATATAGTGAGAAACAGTCATATCCATGCACATAAGGCATCATTGAGCCAACAGAGTGCAGTGCACCCACTCACATTTTACGAAACCTTTATATATTAGATATTTAGAAAAAAATATATAATCCAAGAATATCTGTTGAACTTTCTTTGGTAGATTAAATAAAATATATAAAACTTGTTTATCTGCACCTAAATAAACTGTGACATGAGTCTTAATGGTCGGAAAATTTTTCACAACTTTTGATACTGTATGTACACTTGGGAGTTATTTTGGCTTATTTGTTGATTAGTTTATATCAAGTTGTACACATGGGGACAAGATGATGAAAACAGACTTTACACACACACACACACACACAACTGCAATTCCCAGGGAGTTGAGGGGTCAGTCCCTCTTCATGGTGCTTGCTGGTAGAGTGAATGGGCTATTTGTCTGTTCTGTTTACATGTGAACCTCCTGTGTTGGTGTGTGTTTATGTGTGTGCAAGCGCTAGTCCCCGAATGGAGGCAATAATGCATTGACAATATAGCATACACCAGGGTTTGAACGAAGATAATTATTTGCAAGAATATGTAAATATGAAATTTACATAATCACACATTTACAACCTCTCATTAAACTATTCCCTCCTGAAGGTAAGTCTTCAAGACAAGTGGTAAGAGTCATAGTTCAAGGGTCAGTTATCTAAATGCCTAATGTTTTTACCTTCGATCAAAAGCCTTAAAATAAAATAACAGCCCAATGATGTACCAAAAACCAAAAAAAGTGTAATCATCCATGCTTTCTTGGTCTTGCTTTGCCTTGGACACAGTTGTGAAATAAGTTTAGTTACATAAACAAAACAACAAAAGGTGCAATGAAGCAGGAATTCTGGAAAGCAGGAAATCTACTGAAAATTACATTTGCTTATGTCGGGTTAACAGTCGTACACCAAAGCTGGGTTGCATCTCATATCATATCTTATATAACAAACAGCAGGCTCAATGTGTGAACCTGCGACTTACAGACACGTTTCGTCTTGTACAATAACCTTAAATAATCTAAAATTTAAAAGTCTATGAATCCATGTCCATCGGTTCAGTCAATGCAAACAAACTATAAAATGATGTGTACTGGGTCTATACCTGGTTGATTTTTTTCAATTTCTTTATGACTGCATAAGATCAATCAGTCAACAACAAGAGACACAACAAATACACAAATGCATCACAGGGAAACATATTTAAAGAGCTTGCTATTGGCAGTTCACCCCAGCACGACATTACTAAAACACAGCAATCAACTGTCTTTTTTTTTTTGTATCCAATTCATACTGTGCTGATAATCTGGCAACAAAGGTCATGTTGTTCACATGCAGCTTTTCAGAACACTTTTCTTGTAATGTTTTGCTGTTTTGGCAAAATAAGTTACGGATTCATTTCCCATAGAAGAAATCGGACGGATAAAAATGCTGTTCAGCCTCAAGAGTTCACTTCTCCACAGACTTTCAGACACCATTTTCTTCCTCTTCCATCTTTCAGCCCTGTCCATATGCACAGTACAGTACTCTGTGTTTCCTTTACCATTTTAAAAACACCCTTCAGGGCCATTTAGGCCTTTTCTCCTTCAGCGCTTTGCTCTTGACTCCTTTTCTCTGCCTTTGCCAGCTGTGGCATGTGCAGAGAGGACGTCTGTGTAACCTCTAAATGCGACAGAAGCAGCAGTGGCAGCTCAACGCCTCCTTCCATCTCTTTACAGCACATTTTAGCTTAAAAGGAGGAGACATTTTACAGCAAACACATCAGGCATCTTTTAAAAAGTTCAAATGCCAATTTCGCTCAAGGACTTCCTCTTTATTTGAACTACACATGACACGTTGTGCCAATTCCTATTTCCCCATGACCATATCCATACCCCGGCCCTGCACATCCTTTTTCAACAGAACCAACGAAAGCCTTTTTGGTGTTCCTAACCCCAAAGCCACTGCCACTGCGCTGTAAACAGAAGGAGCAGAGGCGTTTGAGGCCCTTCCTGAAGGCAGAGTTGGAGAGGCTGTAGATGAGGCAGTTACAGAAGCTGTTGCTGATGGCCAGCCACGTGGTTAGGAATGAGGCTGCAGGATGATGGTAGAACCCGCCGCTCTCCAACAGAAAGTAGAGGATGTAGGGCAACCAGAGGATATAAAACACGCTTGTAATGCGGAACAGTACCATAGCGTATCGCTTGTCTGGGTATGTTGATGTGGGTTGCTGATAGTGTGGGTGGGATTTTTGTGGTTGGGACAAGTGGGGGAACTGCCCTTGCCTTACTGCACTGTTGTCCTTGACCACGTGTCCTGCTGTCAATCCTGCGCCCTGCAGCTGCTGGGGTCGGTAGCGCGCGTGGCGCTCGCTGATGTCCCGGGTGTGCTGCCGGCAGATCTTGAAGATGTTGGCGTAGGTGAAGCAGACAGTGAGGGCAGCTGGGGCATAGAGCAGTGCAACAATAAAGGTCGTGAATGCGGGACGAGTCTTCCACTCAACTGCGCACCACTCCACCACATCGCCGTGATAACCAGGTTTTCCCCACCCAAGAAAACATGGGAGGAACACCAGAGCAGAGTACAGCCATATTAGAACGATGCAGCAGCGCACTCGACAAGGTGTTACCAGGGACGCATAAGTCAGAGGTCGCGTGATGGCAATGTAGCGGTCTACACTAACACAGGCCAACGACACCATTGAAACTGATTTCAAAACAGACACCATGTACCCGAACACCTGGCAGGTGAGTTTAGGGTCGAGGCCCTGGAGGTGGTGCAGGAGGGACAGGGAGGGGAACAGGCAGCTGACCCCCACCAGCAGATCAGCATACGCCATAGTCTGGATGAAAGCACTGGTGGTGTGCTGGCTTAGTAAGGGGGCACAGTGAAACACGAAAATCACCACCAGGTTACCGGAAATAATGAGAACAGTGAGGAGAAGTATGATAGAGACCTCAAGGAGGCAGGTGGTGAAAATTTGGGAATAGCCTATCTCAAGCAGGCAGAAAGGAGCAGATAAGCTTGACGGGTCAGCAGAGCTCTGGTTCAGTGGATCCAGGGAGGAATTCATCATTTTGGTCAGGAAGACGTGTCTGAGGGGCCCTTCGAGGGTACAGTGAGCCAAAGAACCCACTTTTTTGACAGGTAGCTGGTTCTGAATGTAGCTGGGGTGTTTCAGTTTAAACAGAAAGCTCCGTGATGTGGGTCCATGATGATAGTGTCGCCATCTGCCTTCTCAAATGCAGGAGGGATGGAAAGGACGGACAGCAGGTAGAAAGCCCTTTAGGTTTGTCCTCAGTGTAGGCAGTTGTGGTTTTCACGCAAAGATATAAAACCACAAGGGTAAAAACAGATTATGACACAAAGAGAAACTCATGTATTCCTTTTCTTCTTTTTATCAGGAAAGGAAACGTCCGAGCTGAAGGCACAAAAAGGAAAAAAATGGAAGGAAATGTGACTGTTTAAAGGAATTCCAGTCCAATCAAGGCTTGAAATGCCTCAGTTCCCTATAAAGTCAGAGATGTCTTCAACATCTGCGGCAGCTGTAGAAAGCACAGTTTGAAGCTCTCTCATCTGTCGAGTCCACAGAGTCAAAGACACAGCTTCCAATGAAAAGACATTCTGTGAGGAGACATCCCCTTTTATTCTGTCCTCCTGCTTCTCTTTCCTGCTTCTTCTTCTTTTATCCTCGTTTCTTGCCTCTCCTTCACCACCTTTCCATGTCCGCTTGCTCTTGACTGATTTTTAAAAACACACACGCATACAAAAACACACCTCAGCTGTAATTTCTATCCAGAGGTAGCAGCAACTATGTCTGGAGTGAGAATGAGGTAGGCAGGCATACTGATGCTGGGAGAACTCCCGAGTTCATTTATCCTCCTTTGCTGTGTCTCTCGCACATTTGTGCTCCCTCTGCCTCTCTCCCTCTACAGAAACAGTGGCACGAGGCCCCTCCCCTTCCCCGTGGCTCCAACCAATGATCAACTGCAAGGGCACGAGGCTGCCTCCTTCCCCCACCCTCTTACCCTTCCCCATTTTTTGTGTGTGTGTGTGTGTGTGTTTCTCATAATCACCCCGAGATACAAACAATTGAAATGAACAGCATTCACTGCTCGCCCAGCTCTGGTAAAAACTGACTTTCAACATCTCTGCAGACTCTCACCTCATTCCCAAAAGATGAGCTCTAGACATTGTATTTCTACAGTGCAGATGAGTTATTGTAGTGAAACAATGACCGCATGCCTACTGTAGGTGCAGTTTACAGGAAATAGTCCTATTATTAATCGGACCATACAGGACAACAGGTTTTAAATGTGTAATGTACTAATAATAAACTGCAGCAACATAAAAGCTCAAAAGACTGAGACACAGACTTGAATACATGAAAGCACAGCTCAAATAAATTAATTTGCATTCACAGCTGTGTATAATTAGCAGCTGATTGACTAACACAGCACGTATTTATGCAGTTAGCAACTACCTTCTATGTGCAAAATGCAAGAGAACGAGAGCTTGAAAGATGCAATTCAGTGATGGAAGTTCAGCAAGTTCAGGTAAGAAGGAAAAATGTGGTGATGCTAAAATTAACAAAGGCCACTTTTTATAAAGTAAAACTAACAGAACGGAGAATTGAAATTGAAAAATGAAAAGAAATGCACAAGATTGCAATGTCAATATGCTATTTCCATAGTGCAGTAATCTAGCTCAAGTTTAACGAACTTACAGCCTCATCAACAACAACAAAGAGGGTTTATTATTACTCTAAAATAGCACATTTAATTAATCATTCAATAGCTGTAGTAGCCTGAATCCATCCTGGAAATAGAATTAGAAATTCTATGACTAGGTTTAACTGTGATATTCTTTTGAAGTAAATAGCCGGATACTCGAGGCATTTGTTCTAAAACTTGGGGATGGTGGCATCGAGTATCATGTGGAAATGTCATGACTGTAAACATTACGGCAAACCTTTTGCCGACTCTTCTAATTATAGCAGGAAGGTCACAGTGCCAACTTTATCAATAACTGTAATACCATTTACATAACATGAATACGTTCTTACAATCACACTAATTAATAATGGTTCTTATGTAATGTATAATTACACAAATGGCCTTCTTTTAAACTTTACAAAACTCTATTTGTTAATGGGTCTCTGAGAGACCAAGAGGGATAGAAACTTCTACTAACTATCCATAAATTATCGGCCCGATAATGGGAAATTTAATATTATCGGCTACCAGCCAATAATGAAATTACAGCCGATAAATAGAGCCGATAATTCACAGCAAAACTACTTTCATTGACTTAACAAACACAGCATCTACACAATCCGATACAGTAGCTGGCAGCATCTTTAAATATGGTTTGCAATCCGCCAATAAACACAGAGAAGAAGAAGAAAAAATGCATCGCGCTGTTGTCAAACTGATGTCAAACTGCTACGCCTGGGTAGAGATACGCAGTGTAGACTAGAGAGCCAAGCATGTCGTCTCCGGTGTGGAGGTTTTTTAGTTTCAGAGGAAGACAAAACGATTGTAATTTGCGATGCATGTTTCACACGGGTTCACAACAAATCTTATTAGAGCTACACAATATTAAATCATCCATCTTTGCTCACTACATCTTAAGCTTTCTTAACCTCAGGTGTGCATAAAATAAAGGTTATGAATTTCTTTTTAAAATATAAAAATGTAAAATTATTGGTATCAGCCATGAGAAGCACGTAATTATCGGTTAACGCCATCGGTTGAAAAAAATACATATCGTGCATCCCTTCAGGTACTTAATTTGGCATATAAATATTCTTTATGGTTTTACTGGAAAGATACTATCTGTAAGCATAGCACAAGGAAAATCCGCTGTTTTTAGATTGTATTTCTAATTTTCACGTTACAGAATGTTTGCTGTGGAACAGTAATTTTCTCCATGTATCTGTGGGTCTGTCTGCAGGTGCATATCTGTGTCTCAGAGCCCTACACAGATATGCACCTGCTCCTGATTTTGCATGCATCAGCAGATGCTGGACCTCCACTTAGCATGAGAGTTGCTTTGACAGTCAGCTACCCAGGTAGCATGACCTCACCAGACATTCTCGAATCTCCCTCGCAGTCAACATCAACAGCCGTTTTTTTTTATTTGAAGGCTCTGAAGGACTATTTAGGACTCAGTTGAACACTTTTTATTCCATTTAATTAAACAGGTTAGCTCTGCAAGCTCCTCTCAGCCCTGATGTAAAGAGCCTGCAGAATTTGTGCAAGAATAATTACCAGCCTTGTTATTTTTAGATTATATGATGTGACGATTACATTTAATTACTGTGAAGCCTGTTCTAAAATTAGAAACTTCAGTGGGCCGTAATGACTGTTAGATTTAGAGTGTCATGGTCTCCATCTTTATCCCCGTGACATGAGTTTGTCCCATGCAAGCCATTTTGGTGAAGTGTTTTTGGAGACCCAAACATACACACACAGCCAGCCACACACACACACACACACCAGCCTGCACCTTTCTCCCCCGCAATCCAGACACACTCCCATGCTTTCACGCACCTCCTCAGCCAGCCACACGAGGAGCTAAAAATAGACGACGATGCAAGGGGTTGGTGGGAGGAGAGGAATAGGAGAAAAGGATGAGCAATCTAGTCAAAGGAAGCAGAGAGGAGGAAGAAATGGAGGAAAGAAAGAAATATGATATAGCAAAAAAAAAAAAAAAACAACAAGAAGAAAATGGAGCTGTGAGATTGAGGAAGAAGGAAGAGTGTGATTTAATTATTTCAACTTAGTCCTATTAGCTGTTTAACTTATGCTTCGTCACAGCTGGACAACCTCTGAAGGACAGGAGTCCAGTAGCTGACAGCACATCTGGCAATAACACACTGGGCCTAAACTCCGGATGAACTCCAGATAAGGAATTTGAAGGAAACGAAAAAAGCTGATGACTATCTGAAAAATACTAGAATAAAAAGCCATGATTTGTTATTACTATAGTGGAATACAATTGATGCTAAATATCACTGGTCGTTCATCTGTAGAATACCATTAAAAGTTTTGTTCTTTTACTTAAATAAAAAAAATTAATACATTGCCAAAAGTGGAATAGATTTTCTCTTCACAAGCTAAGCTAGTCACAAAATCACTCAAAGAATGAGATAGCTAACTTGCAACTGCCATACTGGCTTCCATCTTGGTTATTTTTAATACCCACCACTCAGATGGTGGTTCATAATCCTGAAAATTCTCTTCTGTTTTGATAAAAAATATAAAAATAAGCAGTCACACTATGCCAACTTTGGTATCTGCATGACTTAACCAAAACATAAAAGGAACTGGTCAGCTGATGTCCAATGTGAGGTTTTTTATAAAACAGACAAAGGCCTGGTAGCAACGGAAACAAACTGGAGAGCTAATACATTATCATAGACTTGTTACTTAATCACACAGACAAACACATTACTGATCAAGATCAAGTCTGTTCACATTCAACTGCAAAAAATGACTCCAAACTTCTTTCATCCGACTGTATGAATGTTCTGGCATTCACTTTTTTTTTTGTGGGGAAACTGGCTTCAAAGTAAGGTGCTTCCATTTCTGCCCAGCAGAAGTCAGAACAGCAATGCACACATTACCCTATGGGACAAACAGGCCGTCGCACATAAAAAGACAGAAGCAGGCACACTGACAACACAGCGGGAGAGGAGCGAGAAAGACGCAAGCAGTCAGCGTGACAAAACACAAATGAGGGAGAGAGAGAGGCAGGAAGACACACGAGGTGGCAGGAGCGTAAACAGGTCTAGGTAGAAGTCAGGCGTACTCAAATACAAACGATTCTAAAGACAGACAGGTCGTTATGTGGGTCAGTCGGGCAGGCAGACAGATAGTTACGAGTGCTTGTTTTCGCTCTCCACGGGAGGCTGGCGCAGCAGGTCTGGGGACACGTGTGTGTGTGTATGTATGCTCATATACACTAACATTCTGTCCTCTCTTGTAGGTAATGGAGGTTGAAGCAGCTCTGAATGTCATGCAGTAACACAAGCTGCCATCAATCACGCACACTGTGGAGTTGAATCAATCACAGCAGAACTGAACCAAAGTGTTGTGCAACTGTACAGGTGTAAACTGGTAATTCAGTATACGTTAATACTGCTACACACTGTTTTATACTGTAAAAACTTTATTTATTCTTGTTTCTAGTATATTTGTATATTTCTAGTATACTTGTATATTTGCATATTTGTAAATATAATAACCAGGTAGAGACATAGGGAACTAAGAATTTCATTGCACTAATAACTTGTTTATTTTTT